>RCUC01129229.1:0-51350 GCA_003697995.1 Taxidea taxus jeffersonii
ATATATATATATATATACTATATCTATATATCTATATATCCAGATATATCTGGATATATATCTGGATATATCTGGAGGGATATATATATATATATATATATATATATATATATATATATATATGGAGGGATATATATCTAGGTATCTGGATATCTAGATATATTTCCCTCCATTATGTGGGTTTTATCCTTATTCCTAAATTAAGTCTTCATGAAACCCAAGCTAAAAGAATACCTCCTGGAATGTTTATATAGAGATACAAGAAACAGTGTCCTGCTGCCCAGAGCAGATACATGTCACATCCACTGAGAGGGCACCCAAGCGGGGTCTCTGGAGCACTAACAGGAAAGAAAATATGTTACATTATATGGAGTGTGGGAGGAGAAGAGAGACCCATAATCAATAGAATTAGGCAGAGGATTAGGTTTATTAAAAAATTAATTACAATTGCAATGGTTTTAAAGGAACATCATTAAAATGAAGTATTTTAAAGCATGCCATCCATTTGGAATCATTTGGGGAAAAATTTGAGACATGCCAAATGAAGAACTTTGCCATGATTGTCGCTTTAAACACCATTTTTGGTTTACAGATTACATGCCACTTTACAGACAACTAAAGAAACATGATCCAACTGTATTATTCTGTTACCCCATGTATTAACAGTTCCATATGGTTAACATCAGTAAGCTGATTTCTTTAGAAACAATTAAAAGTCTTGCCAGATACACAAGAAGAAACCATGTGAGCATGTTTCCTGCTTGCTGGTGACATTTCATCCTGTCCCCACTACTTTAGTCTCTAACAAATTACTCAGCTCACTGGGGTGGGATCCCTCAAAGGCCAGGAAATGACAGCCCTCATCTGAGACATCCTCTCTTAACACAATCCAAATTTGGCCTTTGGGCAAACAATAATGCAGGAAGAGATCTGTTTTTGTTTCTGTGGCACCAAGTGACAGTATTAAGAAGTGAAGCCCATATGAAAACCAGTTGGTAAGGGTCTTAAAATCTAGTACAATATGTGTACACCAAGGGAAAGGACTTGACAGTAAGTCAAAAGAATGTGGACCCATTTTTGAAATATTGGTCAGGATAGGCTAGATTTTGCTCCAGTAACATCCATCCCCAAATCCTAATGCATTATGATCCTAAAGGTTCTTTTATCACTCACGTTCTCAGTTGGGGTGGGGAAAGTTAGCTCACTTTCAAAGTCATCACGCTGAGTTTGAGACTGATCAAGAAGGAAAGCATAAGATCTAAGATACTTGTGTCCTTGAGAAGGGGCTCTGCTTCTTGACTTGCTGTCCCCATCCCAGTCCTGGGGAGAGGAACTATAGAAACTCCAGGTGAGTCTAGGGGATCAGAGGACAGAGAGACATGCACCTAACTTCAGGGCTGGGGGTTGGGGGCAACACAGAGAAAGCCTGGGAGAGTTTCCTAGCCCGGAGTCTGGCCTCTGAACAGTAGACTCAGCTGACGGAGGTGCCTAGGCATACAGACACGTGGCTGTCTGAATAGACTCTTGATAGGAGGCCACTCGGGAAGGAGGGCCTATTAGTAGAGCGAGTACAGACAGGCGGAGATGGAAGATGGAGGATAGCCACTTCCCCTCCCTTAAACTTTGTATTTCAGCACTTTGGAAGCCTTCAAACTTAGACACAACCTAGGAATTGGGGAAGGGTCCTCAATTAATGGAGATTAAGAATCTACTTCTGGGCAGGAGAGAGATTTGTAATATAGGTTTTACCCTTTCACCAAAATTCCTTCTAAAACTCCACCTCTCCCCATCCTTGGAGAGGAAACATTTGGGAAACCAAGTGTCATCCTAAAAGGTTGGTTTTGTGGATTGGAGTTCTAGTCTCTAGAATGGTAGGTGATGTAAAAAGACTCAAGAAACAGAATCAGCCCACGCTCAGCCCCAAACACCCTGCCTCCTCTGGTTCTTTCCACTGTTCTTCTGGCTCAGATTCCCCACGGAGCTGTCTCCACCACATCTCTTCCCTGACTGCTCCTCATTTGTCTTTCATGAATTCTGCTCCCCTCCATCTGTAGAGTGCCAGAAAGAGACATATCCATGAGAGATCATTTAAGATCATATCTGCTTGTCTCTTCTAGAGGACAGGTTCCTCCCACTTCTCTTTTTACCCCTCACCACAAACACCTTTATTGCCCAGACTGGAACTGGCAAGCCAGACCTTCCTTTATAAGCAACACTGATTCCTGGGCTCCCCCTTGCACTTTTGTAAGAATCCAGGGGTTTAGGGAGCCAGAGTGGAATTTTCTGGATTTGGGAGGAAGTTGGAAGTGCAATTCTTAGGGACTTGTGTCTATTGATGTTGAAGTGTGATTACATGTCCAGAGGTGAGGGACAGAAGGACTCAGGAGTGATTAGAAAATACACAAGAATAACAAGAGCAAGTCAGATAAATATTCATCTAGAAGTTAATTCCTGAAGCCTTTAACCACTCCATTAGGACCCTTTTGGTAGAGAGAGAAATGATCTTTTACCACATAATCAACAAGCACAGTGTGAGTGAGACATTTGATGCTTGGTCTTTTGGTCTGGCCCTAACAAGTATTTGGATGCTTTCATAAGCCTGGGACCATAAAGTAAACAATAGAGAACAAACACAAGACTTAGGTTTGTTGTGTGTGTACACAGGTGTGCACACACGTGTGTGCGTTTCAGCCCCACGAACCAAGGGAACCTAACAGCAATGTCAGCCTCAGGCAGGGTAACTAGCTCCCAGTTACCTAACTAATTAGTGGCCATTTCTTTTTTCTGCCATCAGGAGATTGGTTTCCCTTTCTTCCTTACCTTCTCTTCTGCTTTTAGCCTGCATGTCTCCATCTCATGGCAACTCCAAACTTCCCTCTCAACCATGGTTTGCACTCACTTCTAGTCTCTGTCTATTCTTTGTCATCACATTTGGGGCATGAAAATCCCTTCTTCACTCCCTCCCTTGTCCTCCCCCAAGTGAATCTACTCTGCAGTCAACCAGTTCTGCCTTCTAGGAAAGCTGCTCTGTGGAACCAGAGTCCTGTACTTATTTCCTGTCCCTGCTGTACCTGAGTCCCACAACAGGGGGCTTAAAGCCACACATACTTACTGTCTCACAGTCCTGGAGGCTAGAACCCCAATGCCAAGGTGTCAGCAAGACCGAGCTCCCTGAAGCCTATAAGGGAGAATCCTTTCTTGCCTCTTTCAGCTTCTGCTAATGGACATCAGTCCCAACGTCCCTCAGTTTGCAGTGGCATCACTCCAATCTCTGCCTCTGTCATCATCCGGTGTCCTCCCTGCGTGTCTGTGGCTTCACGTGGCCTTCTCTTCTCTGCATGGATCTGTGTCCAAATGTCCCCCTTCTTACAAGAACATCAATCATATTGGATGAGGGCAGACCTTAATGACCTCTTCTTAACTCCATGCCTTACAAGGTTACATCAGCAAAGACCCTCTTTTCAAATAAGACCACATTCACAGGCAGCAGGTTTTAGAACTTCCACATATGCTTTGGCGGACACAGTTTAACCCTCACCATCTCCATATCCCTATCTCTGAGTTAAAAACACAGTCTCCTCACGTGACCAAATCAAGAGTAGAAGCCTCTGCAGGGCCCAGGAAGGAAGCTGAGGGTCTTTGGTCAGGGAATTCTGGGAAGGACTCTAAGAGTGGTGGAGAAGCAGAGGAGTCTAGGGGCGTTGGACTCTTGGTTTCAGCTCAGATCATGATCTGGGATTGTGAGATCAAGCCCCGCATAGGGATCTACGCTTGGCATGGAATCTGCTTGGGGCTCTCTCCCTCCCTTTCACCCCTCTAAAATAAATAAGTCAATCTTTAAAGAAAAAAAAAGAAGAAGAATGGGAGGTGTCTAAGCTCTGGATGGGCACATCCTCTTAGCCCAGAGGTACTGTTCCACATAAGGATGAATGCCACAGAAGGAAGGTCAGTGGAAGGGCCACCCAAAGTACCATTCCAGGGGTGCTGCATCAGCATCACTGGGAGCTCTTAGAAATGTGGACTCCCAGGCCCTCCCCAGACCAACTGAATCTGCATCTTTGGGAGTGGAGAGTAAGGTGACAAGTATCTGGGTGTTTTCCAAGATCTTCCGTGATTCTTCTACATGCTAAAACTTGGGAGCTCTACTGTGGGCAGAATGAAGAGCTCGTTCCATTGTTTTAAAGCTTGGGTGCTAAGAAAGTCCATCTTTCCCTTTTAAGCATCCCAACAGCAGGACTAACCTCAAGAGCATCCCAACAGAAGCGGACAGCCTCTGTGAGCCACTCAGGTGATGGGGAGGGACGTTGTTATCTAAAAAGGCAGCCTAACTCTTTGATGGAAAGACCTCTGGAAGCAAAACTGTATTTCCTTTGTTGAGCAAAAATTACATCTCTATAGCTCCCACCTCCTGGTTAACATTACTCTTTGGAACTCCAAAAGAAATCTGTTCTCTTACCCAAGCAGCCCTTGGAGGTATTCAGAAATGGCTATCTCATCCTCAATTTTTCCTCCCATGTCCACCTGTCTAGATTCTTTCCTTTTAGTGTAGGAGAGGAAGGCATGACATAGGGTGTATAACAGAAAGGAGTGAAGTGTTGTTCAGTTTGCCGTTGGTGAAGACACCTGACTTGAAACCTTAAATAATATAAAAGGAGAACATGAGGGTTTGTTTTTGTAAAAATGTTTATCAAAAAGACCATACATTAGGGCGCCTGGGTGGCTCAGTGGGTTAAGCCGCTGCCTTCGGCTCGGGTCATGATCCCAGGGTCCTGGGATCGAGTCCCGCATCGGGCTCTCTGCTTAGCAGGGAGCCTGCTTCTCCCCTCCCCTCTCTGCCTGACTCTCTGCCTACTTGTGTAATCTCTGTCTGTCAAATAAATAAATAAAATCTTTAAAAAAAAAAAAAAAGACCATACATTAGAAACGACCTTTTCAGTTAGATGACAGGAAGATAAAGATCCCATCTCTTTTTTCCCGGATCCTTGCTGAAAAAAATCCAATGTACTTATAAAGCCCCAAAACAAAACAAAAAATTTGGAGAGAAAAATGGTGTGAGATTTTGAAATGGAAGAAAGAAATTACTGACTACCCTTTTTTTTTTTCTAGATTTTATTTATTTATTTGACAGAGAGAGAGAGATCACAAGTAGGCAGAGAGGCAGGTAGAGAGAGAGGAGGAAGCAGGCTCCCCACTGAGCAGAGAGCCGGATGCGGGGCTCGATCCCAGGACCCTGAGATCATGACCTGAGCCGAAGGCAGAGGCTTAACCCACTGAGCCACCCAGGTGCCCCCTGACTATCCTTTCTGTGGAGAGTCCGGGGATCATCAGATTCCTTAAGTATGTGCATCGCTGTCTTTGACTAGGCTTTCTACAGCCCTGCAGAGATAGAAGTGAACTTGTAGAGTCCCCATAGCGATGTAGGCGATCCTTGTCACAGAAATGCAATTTCTTGTGTCCAGTGGGATGCAGCTGGTATCGCTCTGTACGTCACCCCTTCTGCTAGGCTTACATCCATTTGTAAATGCATTTCCCAAATTCCTTATTGGACCATAGAGATACATGGTACTTTGAAAGGAAGGTTGTAAAACCTTGCTGGTTCCCTCATTACGTCATGGTCACATAAAACCTTTGGCATATGCTTGTGTTTGACTTGGAGTAGAGTCATGATTGTATCTTCTTTTGAAAACGATCCTTTCGCAGTCATTTTTCTTATAACTCGCCCATCTCTCTGCCCACCTTTTGGTTTTTGAATCTGCACTCCCTTCATTCTGCCCACATTTTGTAGACACGGAAGCTCTACAGTTCCAATACTGTTATCAGGGTAAGTTCTGGAACTGAGCTGCCTGGGCTCAAAATTCAGTCAAAATCTTAGTCAAGCTGCTGACCTTTCTGTGCCTCAGGTTCCTGTAAGCAGAGGATACCTCACAGGGTTTGTGATGAATAAATGAGTTACATAAACAAAGCATTTAGAGGGGCGCCTGGGTGGCTCAGTGGGTTGGGCCTCTGCCTTTGGCTCAGGTCATGATCTCGGGGTCCTGGGATCGAGCCCCACATTGGGCTCTCTGCTCGGCGGGGAGCCTGCTTCCCCACTCTCTCTCTGCCTGCTCCTCTGCCTACTTGTGATGTCTCTCTCTGTCAAATAAATAAATAAGGTCTTTAAAAAAAAAAAGCATTTAGAAAAGTGTGTGGAAAATATATTTTTTTGTAAGTCTGTTAGTTTTATCACCTTTACATTGCAAGGACAGAGATAATTTCTCTCTCACTCTGGGACTTCTTAAGGGTCCTAAAACCATAACCCCTTCTCTGTTGCTTCTGTTAATGAAAACCAAATTCTTATTTAGGACTCGTTTGGTATCACTACTTTCTCATTTTCTCCTCTGTCAGGATATTATTATCAAGTAAGGATTTATGTCACAATTTTTATCTGAGGGAGTTCAATTTTTTTTTAAACAAAATGAATTGATCAGAGCACCATCTACCTTCCTAATCGCCCTTCAGATGAATCAGATACATTTATTGCATTTGCTTCTTTGGAACATCAAAATCTAGAACCCCCTGGGAGCTCCATTCAAGCTGAGGAAAAACATCAGTTAGCTCAGTAGAAGTGGAAAGACCACGCTACCTTTTCGGCATAAGACGAGTGATGCCACCTGAATGGTCCCTTTGGGTGAACAAGGAAAAGGAGTTTGTTTTAGCTTCCTTCATCTGTTTCTGAACCACAGAACTCCTTTTTCAGAATTCAGCTGTTAGACTTAAGTTTCCAATGAAGGTTGTTTCTGGAAGAGTATTCCAAGTCCCGGGTCCCAATTGTATCAGTCAGGAAGGCCTTGGTTTTTTTGCCGTAATAAGTAACCCTCCCCAGTTTCAATGCCTGAAACTACAAAAGTTTACATCTAGTTGATGCCGCATGTACTGATGGTGGTCTCAGCTCCATGGTGTCCCCTTCATCGCAACACAAGCTCACAGAGATACCACCATTTGGAATGTCTCCAGACTCACAGCAAAATGCAAAGAACGTGGAAAATTGCAAAGTGGCTTTTAAGTATTTTTGCCCCCAAATGGCTGACATCCCTTCTGCTCACCTTTCATGGCCAGACCTAATTTCGCAGTGGGGGAGTGCACCCTTATCATGTGCCCAAAGTGTGCTTTACCAAAGCAGTTATGGCTTCCAAGCCTTTGACTGTGTTTCTGCCTTTGTTCTAATTTACTAGCTTCTCTGTCAGCATTTGGAACAGGATGTAATTCCATTTCCCTTGGCTTTGCTTCTAACTTCACCACGTTCCTAATATTATCTGAAACCTGTGGGAAGGAATGAAGTTCCTTAACGGTACCAATTAGCTTTTTTCAACTTCAAGCTTTCTCTAAACAGGCACCCTTGGCATTGCCAGGAGGAAGCTAGTTTTTTCCTTCCAAGTTCCCCCTCCCGCAGCCCTGCCTGGGTCTCATTGTTAAATGCGTCTGCATGTTTTAAAAGCTCATTATGTAAATGTATCAGAGTCCATATCTATCAACAGATAATTAAGAAGACTATATACATATTTATGAGTTTGCTTAATACTGCTTTAATGAGGAGGTTTACTAGAAATACCAAATCAAGGAAGCAAGAAGAAAAATGATCCTAACAAGGATGAGCGTACATTTTCAGCAGTTCTTGGTAGTCCCAAGAGCTGTCAGAACACTTAGAGAACATCTCAGATTTCCTGTGAGCCTACCATACATGGTAGGAAGAAGCTGGGGAGAGTAGACAATGTCACTCAATGTTCTGAAAACAAGGCTCTACTTTTGGTTTCAAATAACAGCTATTCAAAGAGCAGAGGTGTCCTATTTCCACCACCTGCAAAAGCCAGATCACTGTGGGGATGTGGTCAGAAAGCCCAACAAGGCAGCCCCCAGCTGATTCCAAACTGCTGAGACAGAGCCACCGCTCTAGCCCAGGGCGCCTGTGTTGCTCAGTTAGTCAAGCATCTATCTTGGGCTCAGGTCATGATCCCAGGGTCCTGGGATCAAGTCCCATCAGCAGGGAGTCTGCTTCTCCCTCTCCCAAGTTTAGAGGCTGAGGTTATTTTACAACTCCAACAGTCAAAGACTTTTTTCCTTTAAATTCAGATTTGTGATTTCTTTGGCTGAAATGTGATAGATCTTCCGTTCTGTTTGCATTTGGCCTGTACTGTATGTCGGGGTCTGTGTCCACATCCATTGCTAGACATCACTCCCAGAGCTCATTTGTGTCTTTGCTTCCTTCTACCTCCCAGTTGGTCTGCCTGCCTGTCTGCCTGTCCGGGCTCTTTCTCATTCCTCACCCCCTTAGAGAATGGCACAAATCACATCTTCCCACATTCCCACATTCCATTGACCAGAACTCATTCACATGGTCCATTTCACTACAATGGAGGCTAGAAAATAGGGTCTTGCTGTGTGTCCAAAAAGAAACAGAAATGGGGCTTAAATCCTTTTCATGATTTCTTCTTCATCTTGCCTGGGAGATAGTTATCCTGGTTGGCAACCTCCACTCAAAGCAAATATTTGGAGTAAAGTGAGGCATCTCCAGAAGAAGAGGGGTATTGTTTCTAGAAGAAAACAGGATCCAAAGCAGACAAAGAAATAGATTCCAGACTGGTTAGAGGCTAAGTATTTTGGGGGGCAGGTAAACCTAGGAAGAAACCTTGGCTTCAACATTTTCCAGCCTTGGCTCTCTGAGCCTCAGTTGCCTAATCTGTAAAGTGGAGGTAATAACACTACTCCCTTCAAGATTGTTGTAAACTTAATGTTTGTCACATACTTAACACAATAGTATGCAAAAGAAACAGCAGGATATGATAGTGCAGAAGGTAGAAACCTTAGTCTGGATGCCTAGCTGTGCAGGAAATTTAACTTTATTTTCCTATATCTGAACTTGGTGTCTTGTTAAATCCCCCTTTCCTCCTGACAACAGAAACTTAATCTCAGTCAATTCTTAGGCTCTCCCAGGATCTTTGTAAGTTCCAGGGAGCTAATATGGATCCCAAATGGCAGGGGTGAGAGGGTAGGCAGCTGTCCTTCCACATTGTTCCTTGTCTATGGTGGCATCCCCGGAGATGAAATTTTGCATATCATTTAGTCTTTGTTCTATTTGGGTCACAGCTGTGCCCTTGCTTGTTCCCAACCACCAAGCATCTGCAGATCTGCCCACTCCATGTGTCATGCCTGGGTCACTCCACAGTGTGAAAGAAACACTATTTCTCAGGTCATCCTAAGACCCTAGAAACATCTATGAGGTTGCCTTGGGCCTGTCTGTCTTGACTCATCACACAGATACGCCTTCCTTTCTCATGCCTTATTGGCTTAGAGACTTTTGGAGTCTTCCCATCCCATGAAAATGAAGCTCACGTCCTTTTTGCTCCTGGTTGCCCAGTCCTATCCGGAGATTCCATCATTCAGCATCAACCGATTCCCTTCTTCCTGTGACTCTATTCAGATAAAAGGTCCCAGAGTCTCTAAGACTAAGCTGTCCAATATAGTAGCCAGGTAAAAGATGCTGAATAAATTATATTAGCCACATCTCAAGTGCTTAGGAGCCATATGTGTCTTGTGGGTATCATATTGGAGAGCACAGCTTTTATTCTAGAATGCTTCCATCATCCCAGAAATTTCTATCAGACAACACTGGTCTAGGATCTCTTATTTGTCTGGCCTTCCCATCCTCCTCATCTCAGAATCTTTATCTGGGTGGTGGAGAAGACTTGCTCTTATAAGATCTTTCCATCTCAGAATCATCCTATCTCATGTCTAGGCCTAGGTTTTGAAACTCAAAAGCCAGAACTGACTGTCTTGTTCTCCGTGTTTTATGGGGTCATCTTTCTCTGAGGCATAGAGGTTGAGATGACTTTGCTACCAATAGAGTGACCAACTATTTAAGTTTGCCAGGACAGACAAGATTCCTGGGATGTGAAGCTTTTAGTTTGAAAACCAGGAAAGTCCCGGACATTCCAGGACAAGTTGGTCACCTTGGTTACAGAGAACCTTTGTTACCAAGGACTGTGGGGGGAAAACACCAGTCTTTATATCTCAAAATTCACTTTAATTCTGGAGCTAATATTTATCTGATGAGGATTTCACTTTAACCTCCAAAATGAGACTTGGATATTATATTTCCTCCTCTCTTTCTAGAAGCTTCCTTGGTCCCCACACTCCTACCCCTTTCCCTCCCTCGTCCTATGAATACTGGAGATTTCATTGGTTCTACCTAGTATATGAGCTGTATCTCTTCAGATCACCTTTTCCCTTTCCCATCCCACTAGGGGAACTGTTGGAGACTCTGATATTTCACCATTTTTCAAGGGAAAACTATTGATCCTGAGGTCACAGGAAGAGTGAACCACATAAAAGACTTCTGCAGGGCAAACTACCAGGGCCAGCTCCAAAAAAACTCCTTTTGGCATTAAACTCAGACCTTCAGTGGATTGTTAATAGCTACCTTTTGGCCCATTTCTAACTCAATAGTGACAGTTTCAAACACAGAAGCTATTGTAGAACTCAGCTGTAGGAAAACCGCTGTCACTCACCTGCTGACTGTCTTGCCCCTTCCATCCCCTCCCTGACACATTCCTGCCCTGGCTTATTAGTTACTCTGTGTGAACTGTCTAAAAATACCTGCCTAGCGGCAGCTCAGAAACTTAAAGGAGAAAAACGAGCCATTCGGTAAGAAGACAAATGTTGTTCTTTCTCCTGATTCCCTCCCTCAGGGAAATTCTCCCCCCAAGGAGACACCAGCATACGTTCTGTCAGAGACTCTGACCCAGAAACATGATTTGTGCTGTTCTCTCCTTCTGGAAAGCCTCTCTTCCCCCATTAGCCTTAGCCTGTAAGATCCAAGGCCAGCATAGCCTCATCCAGGAAGCTGTTCATGATTCACACTGAGCAAATCACATGTCTCAACTGCCAATAGAACAGACCGGAAGAATCAAGGTTTCTTATACAGCCTCACCCCAGACTTGAAAGGAGGGTGCCGATAAAATTCACTTTAAACAAACACGTCAGGTACTTAAAAAAAAAATTCTACTGATATAGAAATCACACTCTAGGGGCACCTGGGTGGCTCAGTGGGTTAAGCCTCTGCCTTTGGCTCAGGTCATGATCTCAGGGTCCTGGGATCGAGCCCCACATCGGGCTCTCTGCTCAGCAGGAAGCCTGCTTCCTCCTCTCTCTCTGCCTGCTGCTCTGCCTACTTGTGATTTCTCTCTGTCAAATAAAAAAAAAAAAAAGAAATCACACTCTATACCATTCGCCCATTTCAAGCGTACAATTCGATAGCTTTTAGGGTGTTCCCAGGTGTGCCCACCTCACCATAGTCAATTTCAGAACACTGTGATCATTCTGGAAAGACACTCTGTCCTTTTGTTCACACTCACCTCTCCCCACCACCGCCCTCCCTAGCCCCGGGGGGCGTCACTGGTCCGTCTCTGTTGCTGTAGGCTTACCCACTCAGGACTTCCCGTAGAAACGGAATCACACTGTATGTGGTGCTTTGGGACTGGCTTCTCTCACTTAGCATCACATTTTCCAGTTTCAGCCGTGTCGTAGTGTGTAAGGCACTCTGTTTCTTTTTATGCCTGCGTAGTAGTCCATGATACAGATATGCCACATTTCATCTTCCCATTCACCAAACAACAGATATTTGGGTTGTCCTACCACTTCTAATACCATCTGTTATAAATAATACTACTGTGACCATTTGGGTAGCCATTCTTGTGCAGACCTTGTCTTCATGCTGCTGGCTCTATGCCTAGAAATGCAATTGCTGCCTTCCACGGTAATTCTACGTCCGGCTCCCCGAGGAACCATCAGACCATTTTCCACAGTGGCTGCGCCATTTTACATTCCCACCCACGGAGCATGAGGGGCCCAGATCTCTCACCATCCTCAACACGTGTAATTACCTTGCCTTTTTTTATTCTAGCCGGGGTATCTCAGCTTTCTGAGATACTGTTGCGAAGTGGTATCTCATTTTCATTCTGATTTGTATTTCCTTAATGGCTAGTGCAGGTGCTTCTTACATTCAGTGACGTTTGTGAACCTCTGACATACTGCCCTGTAGCACGGTGATCAAGTTACCTATCTGTGGGCCCAACCAGATGATGAGGCCACGGCCGATCTGGACAGCATTCCATGGCTGCCTAGGTCCCCTGGGTGATCGCCCCTGGCCCGGCATGTTGTAGGTGCTCATAAACAAGAGCTAATAACTAGGGGCGCCTGGGTGGCTCAGTGGGTTAAGCCTCTGCCTTCAGCTCAGGTCATGATCTCGGGGTCCTGGGATCAAGCCCTGAGTCGGGCTCCCTGCTCAGCAGTGAGCTTGCTTCTCCCTCTCCTGCTCCCCCTGCTTGAGCTCTCTCTCTCTCTCATTCCGTTAAATAAATTTTAAAAATCCTTAAATTAAAAAAAAAAAAGAGCTAACAGCTATTGAAGGCTTGCACTGTGTCAGGGACAGGTCACACAACTTAATTCTTACAATTGTCACAACAACCCCAGGAGATAGGAACTATCATTACCACCGTCTTACAGAAGAGAAAACTAAGGCACAGAAGAGTTAAATAATTTGCCCATATATGAACTTGGGTTGCGTGACACCAGACTAGACAGCCTGCCTGCTGTGGTAAACAGCGACTGCAGAGAAGAATGAATTGAAACTCTGGAGAAAGGAGGAGACGGCAGGCTGCAGACACAGGGCTGATTCCACCATCCTTTTGGCTGAACGGCCGACCCTCAGAAGAACTGGGAGTTTGAGCCACCTTGCTCCTGTGAGCGACATCGCGACATTTCCCCAAACCTCAATTCCTTGTGAAGGACATAGCAATTTTCACAGGCTTGGGTTTTGTTTTTTAAGCCAGTGGGCATTCATCCTGGGTCACTAAGCCCACCAGGAAGTATTTATGGTGGAGGAAGAAAATGGAGACTCATTCCGGGACAGATTGGGAAAAATGTTTGCTATCCAGGTTTTCCAGAGATGCACCGACAGTGAGGTTGAAAGGTAGAAAGAGGTCTTTCTACCTCTGAACTGAGCTATTTTAGATCAAATGTCTCCTTTTGAAAGTAAACATGCGGAACAGAATTTTCTACTTCCTGTACAGACTAAACCCTTAAACATATCTTACCAAGCAGGGCTGCCGAGTACCGGTGTCACAGCTTCGGCAAATTAGCAAAAGTTGCTCCTTCAATCTGGGCCAGGGTGCATGGGTTGGTAAACTGAGCATGGGCTGGAGTTCAGCCCACATCAACCTACTTGGCTGGGCACTGTGGTGCAGTGCCCAGCCTGAACAACCATCTATGGTAGCCCTACCATACCAGGCACCTTACATTCCAGAGAGGAGGTGACTCTCTGTATATTAGAGTCTAACCCTGGTGAACACGGGAATCTTGATGATTAGGGGGCTACTTAACATAAATCAAATAATGGATTCTCAAAGTCTCCTAGCTGTGTATAATCCAAATGAAAGAAATAACCATTGGAGCCAACAACAAATGGCTGATAGAGACTTTGTCTGACATAATGGAATATAGAAGCCAACTAAACCCAGGCAGATGGCTTCCAAGCCAAAGCCATAGTTCAAAGCCAAACTCATTCATCTTGACTTGAGTGCCTAACCCAGAAAGCCAGAGTGCCCTTGGAGTCCTGAAAGATAAGAGTATGGTACTACAAAGAGCCGAAGGTTTGCAGCTCAGGACTGCGGGCAAGTTGCTTCCCTTGGAGCCACACCGACTTCCAAAAGCCCATCATGCTCCTCAGGCAACTGACGGGGCCATCTAGGATGCAGGCTTTGTGAGGTAGCCCCACAGAGGTCCTGGCCAACAGCCAGCCGGCACCACCCTGTAACATCTGCCGGCAAGCAGCTCCAGGAAGCAGCCATGGGGAGTGTGGGAGCAGGTGAGAACTGTATGAGGTGCCTGAGCAGCTGTCGGAGGAAAGGATGACAAGGAGTAGCACCAACTGCTATTTGTGTCTCTCTCAATGCCCAAGCCCCCCGGTTACACACCCCTGAAGAATGCGGCAGGGTGCTGGCTTGCCGGGAGATACTGTGGTCACAGATCGAATAGCAGGATTCAGAGAGAGAGAAAGACAATGCCTAGACAGAGAGGACGAGCTATATACCAAAGTAGGCAGCCCATAAACACGGGCACAAATCTAATAACGTCAATAATTATTTGTACAGTGGCAGAATTTATTATTTAAAGTTGCTAAGTCTGTACTACCCCCTTCACTCCTCTAATCTCACTTGCATTATTAAGTTTGAAGGGGTGTTAGTAATGCAAGCTTCTCAGAGGTGAGGACACTGAAGCACAGAGAGGGTAAGTAGCATACCCAGGGTCACACAGCTTATAAGTAGTGGAGCTTGGATATGGAGCCCTCCAGTCTCATGCTGAAACTCAAGCTCTTGAGTTCCAAATGACTAAATAGATACTGAGGATATGAAGCCACAGTGGGTCTTTGGAGACACTACCTTACAAAGTGGGCATGTTGTCCGTCCATCCATCCATTCATCCGTACATATATACATACATACATAAACACTTATTTTTTTCAAGGAATATTTATTGTGCTCTGCTCTTTGTATATGTTGTTGTATTTAACATTGTTAATAGCTCAAGTTTATTAGGAAAAAACATGGTTCCTATGTGGGGCAGATTGTTCCCAAAAATGGCTGCAATACTGTCTTTCAACCATCTCATCTGTCAACCTTCTCATAGATAGGTGGAGCCTATTTACCTTCACCTTGAATCTGGGCTGCCAGTGATGCTTGCTCTGCTCAGTAGAATACAGTCGAAGAGATATCCTGAGATTTCAAAGCCCGAGGCTGAAGAAGACCGGCAGCTTTCACATTTCTTACATCTCAGCAGCCACATAATTAGTCTCACCACCCTGACCCTGCCACGCTTTGAGGAAGCCCAAGATAGCCATGAGGGGGCCACCAAGGTACCAGGCATCTGGGAAAAGTCTTATGGATTGCTCTATCTGTATTAGGCTTCTCCAGAGAAACAGAACCAAAGGCATATGCATGCATGCACACGCATTGTGTAGACAGAGATGTGTGTGTGTGTGTGTGTGTGTGTATGTGTTAAATCAAGAGATTGATCTAAGGAATGGGTTCACATGATTATGGAACTTGGCAAGTCCAGACTTGCAGAGTGGGCCAGCAGGCTAGTGCAGGACCCAGGGAAGTATAGATGTTGCCGTTTAAGTTCAAATGCCATATGGTGGACTATTATCATCTTGCTTGAGGAAGGTCAGAGTTTTGTTCTATTCAGACCTTCAACTGATTGGATGAGGCCCACCCACATCATGGAGGGCAATCTGCTTTACTCAAAGTCCACTGATTGAAATGTTGATCTTATCCAAAAATACCTTCATAGGAACAGCAGAATAATGTTTCACCAACTCTCTGGACACCACACTCCAGCCAAGTTGGCAGATTAAATTAACCATCACAGAGTCAACCCAACCACCAGCACAATGCGGTTGAGTGAGCCTTGTTGATACCATGGGAAACATAGGAACCAACCAAATTCCTGTGAGTCCTGCCTAAATTCCTGACTCACAGAATCATGAGAAATAACAAACTATTGGTTTCAAACCACTGATTTTGAGGGCTGTCTATTATACAGCAGTAGAAAACTGCCCCAATAGAACTCATAATTTAGTGACCTTAATAAATAAGTAAATAGAAACATGGAAGTATAATTACATATTTAATACATATTAAGATGGAAGGAACAGAATTGTTCCTTCACTGCATTTATTAAACACCTACCAGGTAAAATGCCTATGGTAGTGTCAGGGTACTGGCAACACAGACTCTCTCTCTTCCAGCCTCTGAATTTAACTTGAAGTGATAACCAGGCAAACCACCCAACTCTCTGGACCTTGGCTTCTCCATCTGTGAAATGGGCCTGATAGCACTCGTCCTCTCTGCCTTATCGGCTTTTGTAAAGATGAAACAAGAGAAGAAACAAAAGTGCAATGATTGCTGAAAAGTCCTTGGCAAGCTACATCACAGCCAGATAAATGCTCCCTTGTGCTAAAATGCAAAAATGCTTTATAATTTATTGCTGAAATGGAAACATCTGGCCCAGGAAACTTGAAGGAAGCAGCAACCTTTCTGACCAAAGCAATTTCATCTAATAGCTTGTCTCTGGAGGCTCTTCTTTCAGCTCTGATTTGTCCGTGGCTTTGGGTTTTATTTTGAAATATGTCAGCCTTGCTTTTTTGGCACGTCTGTTTTTCTATTTTTACTTTTGCCCGGAATAGAGAAAGAAACCCTTATAAATGGTAAATATCCATTGTTGGGCATTCTAGCTAAAGGTTAGAGGACAGAGATCTCTCCATGAATCTATTCACCGATATGTCTTTTAATTCTAGTTATAGAGCCAACTGGAGTGAGCCAGAATTGTGTGGAATTTTATTAGCAACCTCAGCAAGCTGTGATTAGTCTGCAGACGAATGTGATTTCCACCTGGGTTTTGAAATAGAGAACCCAGGAGTCAAATCCAGCTATGTCTTGTCCCTGTTTAAAAATTCCTTAGTGACTCTTCCATGCCCTCTGTATAAAGCCAAAGCTCTTTGGCATAGCACTGAGGTCCTCCTTGATCTGATTGTTGCTTACCTCTCTAGCCTTGCCTCTCACCACTCACATTCTTGGGCTTCATGATGTGTTAATGCAGGTGACTCCCCCCCAGCCTTTGTGTAAGCTCTTTCCTTCTCCCAAGTACACCACCCCCTTCCATAGTTGCTTACCAACTCCTTCAAGCCTTTTTGTTTCACTTTAGATGACCTGTCTGAGAAATCTCAAAACCAGCAAGACTGGGTTTGGTATTCTTTATCTGTGACCTCTTAGCACCCTATCTCTAAGGTAGTGGCAAATTAAGATTTCCAGAAAGTTAAACACAACTCATAAAACACATCATGAGCCTATGCCAAAGATCTAGTTAACTCATTAACAAGGGAACCAGCAGGGTGATAAAGCCAGATCAAAGGGACATATGAGAAACTGATTATATGTAGCCAGTGAAAGAAAGAACACAGATGTAAGAGTGCTAATTTAGAGACAAAACTACATGTAACATAACGTCCTGTAGGTAATAAAATCATAACCCTTAGGAGATGTCTTTTCTAATGGACAGAAATCATCTATATCTCCACCAGACAAAAATCATTCGCAACTTGTCAATTTCCTGCAAATTAAGATCTAATTTTTCAAAGTCTTGACCCTAACCGGTAGTAATAGCCAAATTAAGGGTGTCAGATGGCCTTTGGGCTGGCCTATTAGACAATGACATTGTATGACACTGAAAGGGCATACAGTCATCTTTCTGGATGATTTATTTTTCTTTTTTTTACCAGTAGCGTGTATTGACTATTGCAATGACTTGTTATCTTGTTGGAAATTCCCAGCCAATTGAAAACTCTTTAGAGGCCAGGAATGTGTTTTATTCACTTCTGTAGCCTCGGATCTTAGTTTAGTGCCTAGGATGTGGCAGGTACGCAGCTAGTTATTACTGGACGAATTAGAAGGTTTTCTCCTGAAAGATTAAAGTGCCTTCTCCAAGGAGCCTTACTAGTTTCTCATAGATCACGTTACAAGTGATGTGAAATCCGTAGATCACAGCCCAGCTCCCTCTCTCACCCCAGCCAGTGCCCCTGCCCCTGTTGTCCCCAGCCCCTTAAGCCTTTCTCCAGTTTCCTACTGCTACAGGGAGCCCTGACTGTCACAGGGACGCTCAGCTGCAGAAAGCTAGATGGAAGAAGCTGACCCCCTCTACTGTCTCCATTTCAGAATCAGGAAGAATCTCGTGGTGACTCCACCCACCCCCCCCCACACCCCCCCCCCCGTCCCCCCCCCCCCCCCCCCTCCCCCCCCCCGGCACCCCTCCCCCGCAAGGTCCCCTGCCAGCCCCCTGTCCCGGCAGGTCAGCTGGAAACCACAGCCTCTCTAGCTGTCTCACTTCTTTGTGCAGCTCCCTGAGAGGACAAGGGCACCTTCTATTCCTGGAGTCGGCTCCCCAGGGACAGCTCATGGGGCTGCAACCACAAAGCTCATCATTGGAAAAGGTGTACAGGGCAGCCGCTGGTTTTATCACAGATAATGAGCCCGCATAATTTCAATCAAGGCTGATTTATGCACTTAAATGCTTGTTGCCAGCACCCATAAACTGCCCTGTTTGTGGCTTGTTTTTATGAGCAAAGGAGGCAGGTAGAGCATCCTCAATGAAATGGGGGAGAGGCAGAAGCAGACCTGATTTTCAGCTATTTGGGGTCAGGAAATGTGCCTGAAAAGGAGGGAGCAGGGATGGCATGCACTCTGAAACTTTGAGGGGTCTGAAAGTTCTGGCAGAAACAGACTTGAAATAGCATGAGTGAGAGGGACTTTATCACTCTATATAACACCTGTGTCAATCTTGTGGCGACCTTGGAAAGATTCCAGAGAAACAGGGAGTTACAGGATTTGGCCAAAACACACACACACACACACACACACACAGGCGAGAGTTTGAGAGTCCTAGACTCCTTTGGCAAGAGATGGGCTCCAGTGAGCCCCTGAGCCAGTGCTCAGTGGGAGGTGGACTGGGCGTGTGGAGAGAAAATAAAGAAAGAAAAAAACCCAGCAACAAAGGCTTTGTATGTTCGCAGCAGCAGAGTGGATTGCTGGAAAATCTAGGAAGCAGATGAAGTTCACCTTTAGAGCTCCAAGTTTTTTATTTCTGGGCCCTCTTCCTCCTCCAGGGAACCCCTTTCCTCTCCCCTCTCTAGAACTGTGGTGTGAGCCATTTACCTCTTTATTTTGAAATGAAAGCTAGGTCCTCTTTCTCCTTTGCAGAGGCATTCACACTTAAACCTTTTCTCTTTGCAAAAGGAATAGAGCGGCCATATAATTTATCATCCATCTGGGAATATTTTTGGTGCTCTTTGAAGTTACACCAGAACAGGGGCACCTGTGTGACACAGTGGGTTAAATGTCCCACTCTTGGTTTCGGCTCAGGTCAAGATCTCAGGGTCGTGAGATCCAGTCCCAGGTTAGGATCTGTGCTCAGTGCAGAGTCTGCTTAAGACTCTCTCTACCTTTGCCCCTCCCTCCCACTCTCTCTCTGAAATAAATAAATCAATTTCTTAAAAAGCAAAAGTAAAAAATAAAATAAAATTACACCAGAACAACAGGAATAAACCAGAACTATCCAAGAAGAATCCCAGGCAAGCTAGACGTAAGGTCATCCTAGAAATGCAAGGTCTTGTCTTGTGTTGGAGGAACTGTGGGCATCACTGAGCAGGTGCAGAGAGGTTTCTGATTCTTTCCAAAGGTGAAAGTAATGGAAGGAAGTGAACAGGAGCAGAGATGTATTAGAATGTTCCCAACTGCCCATAACAAAGCAGCCAGCCATGATGGGCTTAAATTAAAGAGATTTATTTTTCTCATGTAACAAATGGTCCGGAGGGAGGTGATTCCAAGCAGGAGCAGTGGCTGGACCATGTGAGGGCTTCTCTGGGAGTCTTCTTAGCACTCTTCCTCATTATCTCAAGGTGGCTGCCAAGGCTCCATACAACACATCTTGACAAAAGTGCATTCAGATGTAGGAAGAAGGAGATGCAGCTTTTTCTCTTTTTCTTTTGTCACAAAGATTCTATCTGCCCAGAATTCCCCCAGCAGAGTTCCCTTCTGGTTTATTCTACTGATACTGGGTCACATGACATTGCCAGTGCTGCAAGGGAAGCTGTGAGAGTGAGAATCTCCATTTTCTGCCTCTGTGGTAGGCACAGGTTTTACATACTATTGGTCATTTTATTAGTAAATTATTTATTAGTAATTATTAAAGATATCCCTTGCTCCTTAGTCCCAAGTCCTGTGTGGTTTCTTTTCTCTTTCTGTAATCCACTTTCCCCCTCAGCCACTATGCATCAGCAATAAAGGGCTTATTTCTATTTCTTGACTGGCCCAGGCCACGGCCTGCCTCAGGACTTTGGCATTTGCTGTTTCCTCTGCCAGGAATGCTCCTAACCCAACTCCTCTCTTTTCAAGTTTGAACTCAAAGAAGCTTTTCCTAGCCACCTTAATGATGTACCCCTCTTATTTTCTGTAATGACACCCTAGTTATTTCCCTCATTGAGTTTAACACTGACATCTTCTTACTTGTATGTTTATGTCTCTCCTCCAACCCTGCCAAAGCCTCCCTGAGGTCAGAGACTTTGTTCCTGACTTATCCCTTTTCAGCTAGAATACGGCCCAACACACAGTAGTTGCTCAACAAATCAGCTAAATGCTTAAGTGGTTTTAAAAATTGAGGCCCAAATCCAAATCTGAGACCTCTGGCTATAAAAACACCTTAGAGCACACCTAGGAGACACCATCTAATCCCTGCATTTTAAACACGAACACGGGGCTGGGAATTTTTACCTGTAAGACTGTAAAGTGAATTGGTAACAGAGATAAGGAATGAACATTGGAATTAGAGACTGAATATTCCATGCACAAGCCTTGGAGAGAGGCTCGCCTGAGTGGCCTCATTGGTAAAATATCAGTTAGCCCACGTCACCGAGTGAGTTTGAGGCTTACCTGAGGTCAGGCGGGCAGAAGAGTCTAACCTGGGCCTTCACTGACAGGGGTTGCTCGGAGGAAGGTAGCTAGCCTCCCTTGAATCCCAGGCTGAGGCCCTTTGCTGCTACCACATTCTCGTGGCCATGCATCTCTTCCCACGGGTACCTCTGTCTCAACAGACGGATCTGACAAGGTGGAGCTTTTGCAGACTCAGTTTCTCATGGGAGGACTAGAGGAAACCCCCACAATAAAGGAGCGGGGCTCTCATCGTTTGCTGTGGATCCCCATTTCAGAGCCCGGAGCCCAGTACCCAGAACTGGGGGTCCGAGGCCGGCCAACCGAGGCTGAGTCGACCCCATACTGCAGCTCAAGGTCTGATGGAGAAGAGGAGGAGACAGTGCTTTGCAGAACCCAGTAGCTCCCCAGGGAGAAATACCGCAAACTGGTGTGTCAGGAATTGGGGGCGGGGTGTGACAGAGACCCACGAAGGGGAAGTGGGGGTGATAGCAGGTTTGGATCAGCTTATTTTAGGGGAAAGGCAGGGGTTTCCCCCAGCTGGGAGTCGTTTGCTTTCCACACTACAGACGGCCGTGGTGGGGGAGAGGCCCCCCCGAGATTGCATGCAAACTCTCCACGGGCACAAGCAGTAGGGTATCGGGGCCACCCTTGCAGGCTCTGGGGTCACAAAGAAGGGGGTTCAAATGCTGGTTCTGCCCCTCCCTTGAACACACAACCTTCACTTCTCTGAGCCTGTGTTTCCTCATCTGTGAAATGGTATAACAACAGCACCTTCCACAACAAGTTGCTGGCGTAGAAAGCTCCCTGCCGAGTTCTTGACATCAACCCGGGTTCAGTGAGGTCAGCGATTTTTATCAGTGTAGACAGTTCTAGACGGAGAAAATTCTCAAAGTTAAAGCATGAGAGGGAGGGGCACAGATCTCAAAGGCGGGCCATTTTGCTTTCTCGGCTCATCCTTTTCCATTCTGCAACCAAGGAGGAAGGCAAGATTCAGCCTGCACTCTGCCTTCATGCCTGCCCCATTTCAACACAACCTCGGGCTACAGAGTTGGAAACTTTCTCTTTCCCAGAAAGGAGACTTTTCCATTTCAGCCCATATAAACGGGCCATGAGAACACCCTACGGGCTGTATTTGCTGCCTGTTTCTATGGATGCCAGCAAAGGAGGACTTCTAGTAACGGGATCAGTAACCCAAGTAAGAGGACTAAAAAGGCAAGTCTGAATTTATCCCTGCCTGTCATGTTCCAGGGAACAATGAAAGCCCAGTAATGGGAAACGCTGCTGCCTTACAAGTTGCAGCCAGCCCAGCCCTGCTAGGAACTATTATTAGCACTGATACTAATAAATGCTTCTGACATGAACACAAGGCTCAGTGTGCGGGAGAGCTGCAGAGAGCATGCCAAACACATAAACTGCTGGCCTCTGGTGGCTCCCAGGCACAGAGGACACAAGACAAGGCCCAAATGGCAGAAAACACGGTGACTAGGGAGGGGTCATTGCAGGTGAGGCAGAGAGATTTTCCAGAATTTCCTGGAAATGAGAGTGACAAGCCTTGACCCCTGCTGTCTGGTCACCAGTGTCATTTGAAGAACCGTTCTTGGAAAATCACTGGAGAGATGATAGGAGACAAGTGACAGTTCCCTTTGAATGTCACCTCTACCATCTTGGAGCCTTGAGGGAAGAGGTTAAGATGGGTCCAGCCTTATAGCTAACTAAGGTTAGGCTGGGACAGAAATTGCTAATTGTTCCCCAAAGGGGAACTATTATTTATATTCTTTCTTTCCTTTTTTTTTTTTAGATTTATTTATTTATTCTAGAGAGAGAGGGAGACAGAGAAAGAACAGGGGGAGGGGCACAGGGAGAGAGAGAGAGAGAAGCCTCACGCAAACTCCCCACTGAGCAGGGATCCTGATGCTAGGCTAGATGCGGGGTTCAATCCTAGGACTCTGAGATCGTGACGTGAGCCAAAATCAAGCTGCTTACCCAACTGAGCCACCCAGGTGTCCTTCTTTCTTACCTTTAAATACACAACTTTCCAAGATAGCAAGGAATTCTCAGAAATAGGACTCCTCCAGTGGTAACTAGCAACCACCCACCCTAGCAACAGATGTAGTCACCCAGCTGAGCTCTGGCTATGGGTGGAGAGCAGAAACCCTTTGTCCAACTTCCAAATCACAGTTTTTGGTATAAAAGCTTCACACTTCATTTTTTTCTTTCTCCTCCCATCCCTGGCTGGGGCATGGCACCAACCGGAATGACTTCCTGGGACCAGAGAAGGAAGCCCGTGCACTGAAAATGGCAGATCTCTCCAGCAGCATCCATTCTGCCAGCTCTAGACTTCTTACCTTCCTTTGCTCCATTGGATGGAAGAAAAACAAACATTTCTCCTACTTAAGCCATGATATTTTTAAGGTCCCTTTCTTATAGTAGCTTATCCCAGACCATGTTCACAGGCTCAGCTTTGGACTCAAGTCAACATTTACACACTTCCCCTTAACCTTGCTCTCCTCTCTCTCCCTCACCTATTGGGTTCCCGCTGAACGGGCTACTTTTGTGTTCCTTGAGCTCATTAGCTTCTTCCTCACCTCAGAGCCCTTTCCCCCTGTATAGGTTTGCTAGGGCGGCTGTAACAAAGGACCACAGGCTGGGTCGTTTACACAACAGGAACACACTGTCTAACTGTTCTGGAGGCTGGAAGTCCAAAATGAAGGTGGTGGCAGAGTTGGTTGTTTCTGAGGCTGTAATGGAAATCTGTTCTAGGTCTTCTCCTTGGCTTGTAGATGGCTTTCTTCTCCCTGTGCTTCTTCTAAACTCCCTCCCTCTATGTGTGCCTCCCTCTATGTGTCTGGAATTTCCTGTTTCTAAAGACAGCAGTTGCCTTATTTTAGGGTCCCCTCTAATGACCTCATTGGTACTTAGATGACTCTGGAAAGACGTCTTTCTCTAAATAAGATCACGTTCTGAGGTATTATGGGTTAGGACTTCAGCATGAGAATGGGCATGCAGGGGGGTACAATTCAGACTGTAACAACTCCCTCTTAGAATATAAACTTCCTTTATCTGGTATATAGAAGCATTCGATTTTTACTGAATGAATCAGTATACAAATACTCATCCTTTCTATTATATCAACATCATTCTCATTATCAATTAGGAATATTTAACTGGCATATCTATACTTCTGTATAGTTGATATTAGTTAATATTGAGCTGATAGGGAATAATTCATACTAATAATAATATTCTGGAATGATGGAAAGATCCTAAAATGTAATTCAAATAAATGGACAAAGATTACACTAAGTTCAGTTTGATTTTAATGTTGATTTTATTTTATTAATATAAAATTTGGTCATTTATAGGTAGGATTTATAATAATCACCAAATATCAAGAATGTTTGTTTTTACTCTAGTCTAAAATAACACAAGGGTTTAAGTAATGTGCCCAAAATAGGATTTCAATAAAATGAGAATAAAAACAGATAAAGTAGGATTAAGCAAATATAAAAAAAATAAAGCAAATGTTCTGACCGTTGGAGTCACTAGAATTGCTCTACTAGAGCATAAAATTGTATTTAAAATTTTGGGCAACACAGCAGCAGATACAAACAATGAGATTGTTTGAAACAATGGAATCTGAGAGGCTGATTTGAAGCAATTTTTCCGGAGGCAGAAGAATTTTGCCTTGTAGAGAACCCAGGGAAATTTCCACAGGGCGTGATCTGTAGGGCACAGTCGTCCACTGGATCATTTGGTGTCTTCCACAGTGGTTTCACCAAGAATTCAGATAAGGACTTTCAGCTTTTTCTTGTACCAGCATTGTAATAGTAATAGTCAGACAACAGCTTTTAAACATAATTTAGTGAAAGTCGTTTCTGAGGTGCATGGTGTAGGTATGAAACATTCCACCCAAGAGCACTTAGAATATAAAGATGAATAAATAGATACCACATCCCTTCCACTCCCTCCCTGAAATCTTGTCTCCATTCTACTGGGCTCTTTGCAGGAATGAGCTCAAGTGCAGTGGTTAAAGGAGCCAGACATCTGGGTCTAAATTCGGGCTCTACCACTTCTGAGCCACGTGATATCAAGTAAGTTACTGGTGTATAAATGAGGATGATTATAATGCTTGTTGCACATGTTGGTGGTGAGGATTAAATAATATCCATGAAGCTCTTTATACAGACCCTGGCAAGCACTCAGGAATGTTGGCATTTAGTAGCAGTAGCGTATTCTTGGATCACAGGTATGTATTTCTACTTTGGGAACCACATGGGTCCAAGGTAGGGTTCACATTCCCTTATGAAAATCAATGTGCTCAAAATGTATTCCCACTTAGACAGAAGACCTCTCAGTGTACGGCTTCGTGTTTATGTATAGGAAAGGTACCCACTTGGTTCTGGTTTCACTGGAATAGCTTGATCTCTGATAGAAAACTGTGTTAACTGCACTGGCAACTATCCAACAGCATTACCCTTTACGATCCCTCGTTTTATTTCCTGGAATTAATTCCCCTTATTAAATAGGAAACAGATTTTAACTTACCCAACTCTAATCACAAACAAACAAATAAAACCTTTGTATAGATAACGCATCTTTTGTACAATACAGAATTTGGCTTGCCTTTGTCCCTGGTTCCTGGGAGGGAGATTCAAAGTCCTTGGAATTCCCCCATGTATAAAAATATCTTTGTTTCTCATGAGCTTCTTGGATGACACCTGCGTTTGAACTGAAAGATAAGATGACTCAGAATGGGAGCTGGTCATCAGAAAGATTAACTGTGTAAATAGAAGTTTGGGGGTTTGAAACAGTCCAGCCTCTGGAGAGAGGGGGAAAGCTAAAGATTGAGTATAATCACGTGGCCAATGATTCAATCAATGATGCGCATATACTGAAAGCCCAATAAAACTCTGGGCATGGATCATTGGTGGAGCTTCAAATGTGCTTGATGAATGCATTGATATGGCAAGAGGAAGATGTGCCCTGATGCCACAGGGAGAGGGTACAAAATATCTCCCAGATATTGCCCTCTGTGTCTCTTCTTTTGATGGGTCCTGACTTGCATCCTTTATAATAAAACTAAAATCATAAGCACAGTACTTTCCTGAGTTCTGTGAGTCATTCTAGTGAACTATCAAAGGTGAGGTGTTCTACAAATCCCCCAGATTTGTATTTTTTTTTTTAAGATTTAAATATTTATCGGGAAAGAGAGAGCATGGTGGGGGGTGGGTGTGGGCAGGGGGGCTTGATCTCACAACCCTGAGATCATGACCTGAGCCAAAACCAAGAATGGGTTGCTTAACCAACTGTGCCATCCCTGTAGTTTATTGATCAGAAGTGCAGATGGTCTCAGAACTGAAGTGGGGGTGTCTTTTTGGGGACTGTGTCCTGAAACCTGTGATGCTAACTCCATGCGGTAGTACCAGAATTGAATCTCAGTGCACCACTTGATGTCAGAATATCATCTAAAGTCCCTTGGATCTTCAGAACCCCTGGTCCTGCCTGTGAAAAAAGACCATGAGAGAGGCCTCAGGATGTTTGGGATCCTAAGAAAGTCCATTAGCAATCCCCTGCTGCTCCCCCAGCAAAGGGACCAGTAGGGGATAGCAGTCAAACACTCCCAACAGCATCGCTTCTGAGCCCTGGGAGCAGGTCTTCTGTTTATTCTAAGACAGAATCCTTCCCTTAAGAAGGAGCATGAGAAAGATTTTAAGACTGATGAAACAGTTTCATTCAGATGATGGACTCAAATTAAGCTCCTATTTATGATGATGGAACATTCGTTCATTAAAATAAATGTTTTATTGATCGTAATAAACCACAAAATAGTTACTAATTGTTGTAGATTATACTAGTTATTTCCTAGTTCATTTATCATGTTTCCTACCTGTTTCTTCTCTCCCCATTCTTCTGGTAATAGATTCTGCCTGTTTTCCATTCCCGTGTCACAAGAATGGGCATGAGGCCAGGCCAGCCCAATCACAGTACTTGTTCTAGTTGGGGCCAATCCACTGCCATAACAGGCCTCAAAATGTATAATGGCTCAACTACCATAGAAGTTTATTTCTTGGTCACATAAACAATCCAAAGCCATCAGGATCAGATTGGGAAAGGAGGCAGTTTTGCTCCACACAGTCACTCAGGGATCAACTGTCAGTGTCTCCGTCAACAAATACTCCCAAAATATCCCTGGGCGTTCATATCCCCCTCTGATAGAAGGGGACCAAGGGGTGGAAAAGGTGCAGTGTTTCATAACCTCCATGTCTGGAGAGTTAGACATACTAGTTTTGTTCACATTCCTCTGATAAAAATTAGCGAAGACAAAGCCATGTAACTAATGGCCTCATGTGGGTGCAGGTAGGACTGAGAAAGGAAGTCCTTATCTGGGCTGCTGCTTCCCAGACTGAGCTCTGTAATTTGGAAAAGGAAGCACAGATCTTGGTGGACCATTAGCCATCAGAGATGGGTCAAAGAGTAGACCAGACCCACGACACGACCAAAACTGGACCAACCAAAGAACACCTGTGGTACTGATATTTGAAAGCTTGGAGAAACAGAGATTATTGTTTTGGTTTTTGGGGGGTGAGTGTAGGGGAGATCTGATTTGGACTTCTGCAGCCATGCTCTCTGCCGTGAGGTGACAGTTTGCAAATGAAGTCAGGCAGAGAAGGAAAGAAGGAGAGAGACAGAAATCAAGAGACAACAGAGAGAGAGAGTTAGAAAGTGAGTCCTGGTGACCTCAACTTCCTGCTCTGGTCCTGGAGGCCCAGGTGCCCATTCTCCCCCTTCAGTCCTCTGAGTCACCCCACTCTCCTTTCTACCTGCATGAGTCAGTGACTTCCCCTCCTTATTAGTGATAAAATTAGGTTTCTGTCACCTGTATCCTTTGAGCATCAGCCATATGCCAGAAGCTTGGATGGACATTTTACATACATTTGTAGATCCTTAAACCAATCATACATATCAAGTCTGTTTTATAGATGAGAAAGATCATATTTGGAAATGTGAAGTACCTAGAGGAGCCAGGACAAAAATCTGGATCTATGGTTTAGGACAAGAGTTGACAAACATTTTCTGTAGATAGCCAGAGAGTCAAATACATTAGGCTTTGTGGGCCTTACATCATTGTGGCCACTACTCACAAAAGCAGCAGGGCCAATAGTAAACTAATGTGCAGGGCCGGGTTCCAATAAAACTTTATTGACAAATCAGGTGGTAGTCTGAGTTTGGCCTGCAGGCTAGAGTATGCTGACCCCTCCTTTGGGGGAAAAAGGAACACCACTAACCTGAAAGTCAAGAGAACTATGGTTTTGTCAGTGACTAAAGTGGTGACCTTGAACAAATGCCTTGATATCTGAGGCCTTTTGAGACCAGTTTCCTTATTTATTTCAGGACCTTCATCAGCCTTTTTTTTTTTTTTAAGATTTTATTTATTTATTTGTCAGAGAGAGAGAGAGAGAGAGAGCGAGCACAGGCAGAGGCAGAGAGAGAAGCAGGCTCCCTGCTGAGCAAGGAGCCCGATGTGGGACTCGATCCCAGGACACTGGGATCATGACCTGAGCCGAAGGCAGCTGCTTAACCAACTGAGCCACCCAGGCGTCCCTTCATCAGCCCTTTTTATCCACTTGTCTCCTTTTCAATGTCCCCACGCAGAATGCATGCAGTTGACTCACAAGGGTCCTGTTTTTAGGTTAGGATCCAACTGAGAGCTACAGATGCATTTTTATTTTAACTTTGCCTTCTTATGCATACTGTACAAAACATGAATTAGTCTTTTGTTCCTTATCCCCCCCCATCCCCACTCATGGAGGGCCTCAGTCATTCTGTGTGCTTCCCTTGCTTGGGTGCACCTGGGCTGTGTAGGGACGCAGGCCCCACACTCCATGGCCTGAGCGGGCTGAGCTGTGAGGCCAGCCAGTCTGTCCTCCTGCCCATTCCCGCTGCTGCTGCGCATGGCTGCTAAGCTACTCCCTAATGAACACTCATTGCTTAGATCCAGGTCCAAGAATGTGCCCTTCTCTGTCCTGGCTTTGAGTAAACTACAACTACGCCCCTCGAAACCCTTTCCTCGGACTTCAAAGTGCAGTTCTAGATGCTGGGTGGTTGGCATTCCTAGAAATACGATCCTGGAAAAGTGGGCATTATTTAAATGCCTGCCTGTTTACTATTTAGCAAAAATATGATACTCAAGTCATAAGACTAATTTGGCAAACCACTCTCTCCTTAAGTGATTAGGCTTTTAGAAATCTTCAGCACCTGCAAATGTTCCATGAACCCTGAAAGCCAATGAAAAGAGAAGCAAACAAACTGAAGACTCCATAGTCTTCACCCTTAGCGGGGGGCACAGAGAGGCCCCCGGGGGTTTTGGGGAGAAAGCTCACACTTGCGTGTTGTCAACAAGAGCAAAACAAGCCTCGGGTCTCTTGGGGAATATTTAGAAATACAGATCTGACGGTTTGAAAGCATTGAGGAAAGTGAGATAGTAAACACTCTCCTTTCCCGATAAAGGATGGGCCGCTGACAGGCGAGTTGTGTTCTATAAGGGGCCAGACAGGGCATTACACTCTACATACAGTCTTTGTGGCAAATTATTCTCCCTTGGGGGGGGGGGGGGCGGGGATGGGGTAAGAGGTTTGTTTAAATCCTTTGAAATTGTAAAAACTATTATTAGCTCACGGGTGGTGCAGAAACAGGCAAGATCTGGGCCGCAGGCTATAGTTTGCTGACGTTATCTCAGAACACTGAGACATGAGTCCCGGCTTTGCCACTACAGCTCTATGATAAGGGATGGGTAAACTAAACTTTGAAAGCCTCGTTTTTATCACCTAGAAAATGAGAATACCATTGGCTTGGGGCACGTGGGTGGTTCAGTCGGTTAAGCATCCGGCTCTTGGTCTCAGCTCAGGTCTTGATCTCGGGGTCGTGAGTTCAAGCCCCACGTTGGGCGTGGTGCTAGGAGGAGAGCCTACTTTTAAAAAGAGAGAGAGAGGGGCTCCTGGGTGGCTCAGTGGGTTAAGCCTCTGCCTTCGGCTCAGGTCATGATCCCGGGATCCTGGGATGGAGCCCCGCATCGGGCTCTCTGCTCGGCAGGGAGCCTGCTTCCCCCCTCTCTCTGACTGCCTCTCTGCCTACTTGTGATCTCTCTCTCTGTCAAATAAATAAATAAAATCTTTAAAAAAAAAAAAAAAGAGAGAGAGAGAACACCGCCGGCTTGTTGACTGGGGTGTTTTATCGCAGTACCTGGAACATCGTGGCATTCAGTCCCTGAGTGGTGGCTGGATTTGCTAGTTCCTGAACCCTCGTGAGTCTGTTTTAATATATACATACACACAGTGGGTTATTATTCAGCCTTGAAGAGGCAGGACATTCTGACCCACACCACAACATGGATGAACTCTGTGGACATCTTGCTAAGTAAGATAAGCCAGTCACAGAAAGGCAAATACCGTATGATTCCACTTACAGGAGATCCCGAGTGTAGGCGATTCATAGAGACAAAAAAATACAATGGTGGGTGCCAGAGGCTGTGGGAGGGGAAAGGGGTTGGTTTTTTGTTTTTGTTTTTTTAAGATTTTATTTATTTGACAGAGAGAGATCACAGGCAAAGAGAGAGAGGAGGAAGCAGGCTCCCTGCGGAGCAGAAAGCCCGATGTGGGACTCGATCCCAGGACCCTGAGATCATGACCTGAGCCAAAGGCAGAGGCTTTAACCCACCGAGCCACCCAGGTGCCCGAAAGGGGTTGGTTTAATGAAGACTGAGTTTCGCTTGTGCAAGGTGAAAGGCATTCTGGAGATGGAGGGTGGTGATGGGTGCGCAACGGCAGAGACATCCCGTAATGCCACCAAGCTCTGACCATGTAAAGACAGGCGGGCAGCTTGTTTTTTCTGTCGCTGTTTTAAAACCACATTGACGCATATCTCCAACCTGGAAAAATAAAATGAGAGGAGCAGGCGGTGTTGTGAGGTGGTGCCCTTTGAAACGGGGCCAGGGAGCAGGGCCTCCCTGAGGAGACATTTGAACAGGAGGGAGGGAGGAGACCGCGCGGTTTGGTGGGTGCTGGGTGGGAGGGCGCTCTTCGTAGCAGGCCTGGTAAAGCACAGGGGCTCTGAGATGGGACTGAGTGGTCTGTCCACCTCCCCCTCAGCCCTCAGCACGCACTGGAGCAGAGCAAGGGAGGGGAAGATGAAATCCAGGCAGGAAGAGAAGAGTCAGGTCGTGCGTGGGGGACAAGGGCACAGAACTTGCTGGACGCTAGGGGCACCTGACTTTTACTCTTCAGGAAATGGTGAGCCACTGCAGACTTCTGAGTAGAGGAGTTCCAAGAGATGAGCTGTATTTGAACAGAAGCTCTGTAGCCACTATGTTGTGGGAAAACCACAGGGACTGAGGGTTGAAGCTTGGGGACCAGACAGGAGGTTCTAGAATCATCCAGGCTGGGGACAATGGAGGAGAGGACGGGGGTGCCGGCAAGGGGAGAATTCGTTGGATTAGGGATATATTTTGAGGGAGGGTCAAGAGGATATGCTGAAGGATTGGACTTGGGGTGTGAGAGGAAGAGAGGCCTCAAGGACGGTTCCCAGGTTTGGGACCTGAGCTAGAGCTGGTTGACATGGCTTCCGAGACACATTCATGTTCATGATCTCATTCCCACCTCACAATCAAGGCCTCACAGGTCGAAACTCCAGGGCTCAAGTGAGGGAGCAGCCAGGCCTAGGTTAACCTCCCGCTTCTGACACTCATTTGCAGCCTGGCCTGGGCCAATGCCCTTGACATCTTTGCTCTGCAGAAGGGAGACCCTGATGGACGATACACAAGTCACTATGAGGACCGCAGCACCTGGGGCCCAGGAATTGGTCCGTAGCGGCAATGGTTACTAATGTAGCGCCACAACTGGAATGGGAACCTGACCCTCCCTCGGCCCCCATTGCCTTGTTCTTTCCGCCATGTTCTCTTGCCCTGCTTTCTGGATGGTGTCTAGTCAATCGGTCATTCCTGGGAACAGCATTCCATTTTCAAACATTTTAATTATACTGGATCTCACTGAAGAAAAGTTTTCTTCAACCAAGAGACTCTGTCCTAGGAGCCAGAGGGAGCTCTGGAACAGGGGCATGGTTCTGTGTGTATTTGGTGAGAAGGGGCAGGCGGTCCCGTGAGTGATTTTCGTTTGGTATTGGCCACCTTCCAGGGAGGAACAACGTGCTCTAGACCCTTTTTCTCTCCTGGCTTAAAGCACTGGGTTGAACTTACTAGAATTTGAACATATATCAAGCATAGCCTCACTCTGTCTAAAGATTTTAGTTCTAACCTAACAGTATGGAGAAACCCTTCCTCTCCCTTCCTTCACAGTTTAGTACACAAAGAGATGGGAAGAAATACGATACTATCACATAGGGGCCACGTGGGCTGAAGTGGGGTGGCAGAGGCCTGCGGAAAGGGCACTGTTTGAGGAGCCTCCTGCCTTGGGTGCTTCCCAGCTGTGAATCACAATCACAGCTGCTCTGACTTTTAGAGTCTTGGCCATAAAATAGGCATAATTTTTGCCCCTGCTCCTCATGGAGAATCAGATTAGAGAAAGCAGGTGAATGTCCGATATCACAGGTCGTGAAATATGCTCTTTATTAAGTCCAAGTTCATAAACCATCATCCCAGTCGTCTTCTGCTCCATCTCAAATCATTGCCTGGGGACTTCCTTCATCAGGATCATCTGGGGTTGCTTGATGAAATGCTGAATTCTGCAGCCCAGTCCAGCCCAAGCCTCCTCCCTCCCCACCAGCTACACAATCCTTAAACACAATGGAGCTTAGACCCACACTGGTCCAGGAGTTAACTTTGATGGAAGAGAAAAAGGGATAAAGGATAATTAAGCGCTGGAAGAGCCTTGGCATTCAGATAGGTGCTAACCTACAATATAATGATGGACCTAATTCACTGTGTTTGAATCTTCCCAATGGGTGGGACATCGAGTTCAGTTAAAAACAGCTGGGTGAGGCGGCTTGTCAGGATTTTAAATAGACAGTGCGAATTGTTACAAGCCTCCCATCTGAGGGGAAATTGTTAATGCAGAGTCTTTTCTCCTTTTTTAAGAGATGAATCTCCAGTGTTTTTTCCAGGTGTTTCTATGCCCCCAGAACACTCAGCCTTGGTTTTTCTTGGTACTTTGCAAAGTATCACGGAATCAAGGACTCACCACTTTTATGCCAGCCTTTCAGAACCGGGCCCTTCTCCCGCAGCCATTCCCACACGGTGGCAAATGAGCCATCGCACCTGCGCTATAGATCTGGGCCGGGGCCCAGACGACAGCCGGTCCACGAAGAGGGCAGGCCCTAAAGTTCTAGAAGCGCACTGATGGGGCAGGCCCCAGATGCTTCCACAAGCCAGATGGGCACGGGTGGGGTGGGGTGGGGTGTGGGGGTTGTTTCTAAACCCTCGGCCTGCGATCTTTTAACCAGCCCACACAGACCCATTAGTTCAGCTGCCAGCCTCGAAGTTTTCAGCTGGGCATCTCGCCTATCTCCTCTGGAGACAATAAGCTTTGTGGACACACAGATGCTGCAGAATCCATGCGGAATACATTGAGCACGTGGCAGAGGGAAAGGGCAGGCAGGCTGCAGGAAGGACCAGCAGCTCTTGGTAGTGGTGGTGGTGGGCCGGGAGAGGGTTGTTCCTTGCGTGTCAGCCACAGCCCCTTTGCTGCCCAGATCCTGTGGTCCGATGGGAGGTGACTGGGGACTTCTCTCCGGGGACGATGCACGCCCACGCGCACATGCACGCGCCCCTCGGAGAGCTACAGGCACGTGCACAGCGCTCAGCGGCCCCGAGGCCCGGGCGTTTCAGTGACCACTAGAAGGGGAGGCGGAGCCGATAGTCTGCGTGCCGAAGTGGAGCCCAGAGCCTGGGGTGACCTTAGGGAGCTATCTCCGCCCCGGAGGCACGGAAACCTCAGGAAGGGTGCCAAATGTGTGTATGCATTGAGGTTTTCTAGATATTGGGAACCAGGATACTCCCACAGATGGCTGGTTTCCGTTATTGGTTTTGGTATTATTATCATCATAATTGCTCTGGACCCACTGCGGGGGTCCTGGCCCATAGCATGTCCGCATCTGGAACGCCCTTCTTCTCCCTAAGTTCTGCTCATGATCTCAGGGGTCATCTGCTCCAGGCTGTCTTCCAGGGCCACCAGAGACCTCGGTGACACCCCCACCACCACCACCACCACACACACACAGCTCCACAAGGTTCTAACAGCCATCTTCCTCGTGTTAGTCTGTGCACATGAATCTCACATTCCCAATTAGATTTCAGGGCAGGCACCACGCCTAGGTGTCCTTGCCTTGTTCCCCTCATCACCTAGCATGATGTTCAGCCTCAGCAGGTACTCGCTCATGCCTGCTGACTCATTAGGGCTGGGACCTGGAAATCCTCTTTAAAAACGGAGTTGGGTAATACAACTGAGCTTTGTGAAAATAAGATACCACCTGAATGAATGACGAGAAACAAGCTTTGGCAAAACAAGCCCCGGTAGGATTATTCCATGATTCTGCACCTAAAGGAATGAAGGGTTGAGAGCAAATGAAAGCCCCTGGTGACATCAGTTTTGGCAGTCCCCGGTGGAAAGTGACCCTGCCAGGGCCTGGCTCCCTCATTCAGTCCCGGAACGCTTTCCATTAACGCTATTAACCCGACCCAGTGGTCAGGAGTGGCCAGGGCCGGCCAAACATGCTCGATTCCAGGTGCTGAGTCATCTCCATGGTGTCGGCCCTTTCTCATATCTTCAAGAATGAGAAACAGCAGAGGAGGGGAGAGGAGCACCAGGGACTAGCATACTTTAGCAAATCCTCAGGAGGAAACAATCTGGCCCATTCCTTCTAACCCTGCCCGCTCTTTCCGTTAAAAACATTTCTCCACCACAGCCATCTTTTCAACTTCTCCTTGTATCCCCAGCCCAAAGGGAAATTCTCAGCTCTCCACCCCCAACCACTTACAGGGAGCAATTCCCTTCTAAGGGCAGAACTCACTCTTCTCAGTGTACAGCTTGATTGCCTGACATCAACCAAGAGAGGCAGGAACATCCTGACCTTGGGAAAGCAGCCTGGAAGATCAGAGAAGGCTTTCCTTGCTGAGGCCTGGACCCAGCCTCATCAAGAGATGCAAAAAGCCCCCCCGGGACTAAAGATGGAAGACATAACCAAAGTAGGCAAATTCCGGCTTCTCTGAGCTGGAAAATTAGAGCCAAGGGAATTTTATTATTCAGAGAACCTCTTTGCGGAGCAGGAAGTGGGTAAGTTGCAAAGAAGGCTACACTGCCCTCTGTTGGGGGCCTGCCAGCCTTCAGCCAAGGGCTTTCATTCATGATCTCCATTGTCATTGTACAACCCATGGGAGCCATTAGTAAGTATCAAGACAAACACACTAGGAGACTAGACACATCAAGTAACCTGCCTAAGGCCGTGCAGCTAAGACACAGCACAAGCAAGGATGCCAAACCAGGATAAATGACTTCAAAGTTCATTTTCTTACCATTTATCTCTATAGATAAGTTTTCCTTCTTGAACTCAGTGTCCCACTCGGAGAGTTGGCCAGTGCTTCTGCCTACTGTGGTGGGTCTCAGAGCTAGCTATGTTCTCCAGGTGATTCTAATACATCGCCAGCCCTGAAAATTCCTCCTAGCTGCAGAAGAGATGCGAGCAGAAACGGGCGTTCCCTTGAAGCTAGGATGCTCTGTAAATAGAAAATAAGCTGGGAAGGTTTCCCTAAAGAAAAATCATGCTGGGGACGCCTGGGTGGCTCAGTTGGTTAAGCGACTGCTTTCGGCGTGGGTCATGATCCCAGCATCCTGGGTTCGAGTCCCACATCGGGCTCCTTGCTCAGTGGGGAGCCTGCTTCTCCCTCTGCCTCTGCCTGCCACTCTGTCTGCCTGGGCTCACTCTCTCTAACAAATAAATAAATAAAAATTTTTTTTAAATTAAAAAAAAAGAAAAATCACGCTGGAAGGATGTAGGCTTAATAGCGGAAAGTTACAGTTCGTGACATTGTGGCAGGGTGAATCATAGCCCCCCAAAAAACTCCACATCCCAATCACTGGATCTATAAATAGGTTACCTAACATGGGAAAAGGGACTCTGGAGATGCGATTAAGCTAAAGATTTTGAGATGGTGAGATTATCCTGAATTATCAGGACCTCTCTGAGGTGATCACAAGGATCCTACAAGGGAGGCAGGGGAGTCAGAGAAGATGTGATAACAGAAGCAGAGGTTGGAATGGTGTGAGAAAGAGATCTTTCTCAGCATCCAGAAACTGAAGAAGACAGAGGAAACAGATCCTCACCTGGAGCCTACAGAAGGAACAGCTGGACTAATACCTTAACTTCAGTCGGAAGAGACTGTTTGTGGACTTCTGACTTCCAGAGCCATAAGAATGAATACATTTGTATGGTTTTAGGTTTATGGTCATTTGTTACAGTGTAACTGACTTCACTTGTCTGAAGCTTGGTTTCCCCATCTCTAAAATGGGATTGTCTTATTTACTTCTATAGGGTAGTTATGCCGATTAAATGCATTAATTAAAAACAAAATGCTTGGTACAGTGGCTGGCATGCAGTAAGTGCTCAATAAATAAGGCTTACTATTATGATCAGAGCTGGAGGTCCTGTGATGCAGGAGGTGAAGTCATGAAAAGAGATGTGAGAACAGAGACATGGCTAACTGTGCCCAAATACAATTTCTACAGGGCAAGGGACTGAGGTGAGGGGAAAACAAAGCAGCAAATGCTGATACAGAAGGACAGTGGCAGCAGGACTGCCCAGCCAGCTGGTCTTTAGAGGGGACTTGCTCCTGACTATTCTGAGCATCTCGTCATATCCCCAACACAATTGGATCTACCCCCAACCCCCCAAAGTCAGCTCCATTGTTGTAAGAACTCCCCCAGGAAAAGAGAAAAAGGATAGCAATCATCTAGACATCTAAAAGGCCCAGAAATCCATGTTCCCCAACCTTTCATTCACAGCCCAAATACAGCCAACAGATGAATTTCTGAGCTTAAAGACAACTTCAAGTTCTTACATCTTCCCAAGAATAAACATTGTTTTCTACCTATTTCATTTCTGTTGAATTATGAAAAGTGATAGGCACTCTACTACCCATTAGACTTGTGATCTTGGGCACATGACTCTGTTCTTCCTCACCTGTAAAATAGGGACAGGAATAACACCAACCTGTAGGGTTGTTGTAAGCAATAAATGCTTTATGCATTCAAAGAGCGTAATAAAGTGCCTGACATGTCAGGTGCTCAACAAGCTAGCCATTAGCATTCTTATTATGGTTATTTTTATTCTGAAAAAAAAAAAAAAGTGAGGACAGGTGGAGGAACCACCCACTTAGAAGACTTGACATGAAAGGCAGTAATTTTTAATACGCTTTCATTGTTTCATTTTGGGTTTTTTTAAAGATTTTATTTATTTATTGAGAGAGCACTCAAGCAGCAGGAGGGGCAGAGGGCAGGAGAGAGAATCTCAAGTTGGCACTGTGCCAAGTGTGGAGCCTGATGCAGGGCTTGAGTCCAGGACCCCATAATCGTGACCCAAACCGAAATCAAGAGTCATCCACTTAAACAACTGAACTACCCAGATGATCCATGTCTTATTCAGTTTCTTTTAAGGAACTATAAGAGAAAATAGCCTAAAATAAGAGCCAAATACAGTGGCTGATTCACTCAGCCAACAATTATTGAGTGCCTTTTACATACCAGGCCCTTTTCTAGGAACAAGGAACCCAATGATAAACAAGATTTGTTACCTGTCCTCAGGGAATGTCCAGTCTAGTGGTGTAAAGAGATATGGTAGACTTCCATTAAAGATAGCAGGATACATACTACAATTAGGGTAGGTAGAGTGTGATGAAGATGTACATAGGAGAGACCTAAATGTAGATCTAGGGGAGGGGGCAGCAGGGAGGGGTTCCTGGAGAAAGTGACCTCTAAGATGGCTGAGTCGTCATTTCCCAGAGGAAGGGATAGGGATATCCCTTTTAGGGGGCACTAGCTCTACTGAAGGTTTGAAGTCAAGAGCAAGTAGTGTTTTTAGGGAACAAAAGAGACTCCATACAAGCTTAATACATAGGACCAAGCCTGGGAGGGTGAGATGGTTAGAGGTTTGCCATTCAGATCATGAGTAGCTTAAGAACCATGATAAGGAGTTAGAATTTTGGATTGGGACAGTGAGGAGCTGTTGAAGGACTTGAAGCAAGACAGTTTTGTAATAAGACTTGAACTTTAGAAAGATCACTCTCAAGGGAGCAACTGAAGAGGGACAAGATAAAATGCAAAAGACAAACTGGAAGGTTTCCTCAGTAATTCTCATGGACGATCATGGATGATGGAGCCAAGGTACTGGCAATGGCATGATCGGGGTGGATAGATTTAAAGATATCAGAGCAATAGAGCTGCAGGCTGAGTTGTAGGGTAAGGGAAGGGGAGAGAAAACCTGTCTTCCAGGCTTGCCTTCTAGGAAATACAGGAACCAGCAGTCTGAGTGGCCAGTGATGTGCTCCACTTTAGACATATTGGCCTGAACACATCAAAGCCCTATGGGGTCTTCAAGTGGTAACGTGCGGTTTGCAGTTCAATGTGTGTACAGAGCTCAGGAGAGATTTGGGTTGCAGACAAAGATTTGAGAATCACCAGCCTGTGGATGGTCTACTTGGAAACTATGGAAGTCAAGAGATCACCTAGGGAGAGTAAAGGGTGGGAGGAGAAGATGGTCAATGACCTAAGTTCAGGCAGAAGAAGAGAGGACAGTCAAAAAGGGGAGACTGAGGCTAAGCACACCAAGAGGAGAAGGACCAGGGGAGCATGGCATCCAGAATCCAGGAAATGAGTGTTTCAAGGACAGGACTGGCTCATGGTCCTGAATGCTTCGTTGAGGTTGAAGGAGATGAGGACATGGACTTGGAGGCCATTACCAATATTGCTATGAGCAGTAGAGTGTGGGGGATGAAAAAGCCTGGGGATGTGGCAAGAAGCAGGAGATGCCAGGTAGAGAGGGCAAATGGGGACCTCTCTCTCGAGATGAGGACTTGATATTCTCATGAGAACTTTGAGAAGAACAGAGGGAGAAGGCGGTAACTGGAAGAAAGCAGGAGGCAGAAGTTTGGTTTTTTGTTGTTTTTTTTTTTGAACATATAAAAAATGAGAATATTGAGATGCTGCTGAGCTGGAAGAAGGGGAGAAAGGAAGAGCTGAAAGTACTGTGGAGCTCTGTTATTCTTGCATTCCAGATTTACAAATTCTCCTACTTCATCAGATTTATTTGTAATTCCAGAAGCAATCCTTGCAGGGCTGTCCTGGTCATTCCTGAACACACAACGTGCTCAGAAAAGTGAAACGTTTGAGTTCCCCAATGCACGTATTCCCAGCTGAGGTGGAGCAAGGCAGTGCTGAGACTTCTTGCTTCCATTCTCAGACCGCTCTGGGGCCTGCTTTCGTGTGCTTTTTTTTTATTGGTTATGTCACTGTTTAAAATTGCCCCATGCGTGATGCTAAAGTGGTGTCTAAGGTTCCTGAGTGCAAGAAGGCTGCAATGTGCCTTACGGAGAGAACACGTGTTAGATACATTTCCTTCAGACTTGAATTACAGTGCTGTTGGCTGTGAGTTCAATGTTAATGAATCAACAGTATATTTTAAGTAAGGGGTCTTTGAACAGAAACCCACGTGAGACTAGGTTATGTATTGACTGATTATGTATTAATTACGTATTGATGTGGCCAGAGGCTCCCGGGAACCTAACCCTGTATTTCCCCCAGAAGGAGTGGTTCAGAATTCACTAATTCAATGTTCATGGTGACTTTATGGAACATAACTCTTGTAAGTAACAGGAGTGGACTCGACAAGAGAGGAGAGCCAGAAAGAGATCTCAAAAATGAACTTAGGGGACATGCTTTTGGGTAATAGGTCATCTAGAGTCCCTGATCTTGTCATCTGGTAAATTTACTAGACCAAATATCCCTTTCAAATAAAAACACAGGAACATAGCTGTCACTGGGCTTTGCTCTGAACAAGCAGCCCTGGGATATGATGAGTGGAAGGATGGGTAGTGGCAGGAAAGTGACATCAACAAGAGGACGTTGAAACTAAGATGTGGGGAAAGAGAGTCTCATTTTGTTGTGTTCTCTCTTGATTGTGCAAGTTATCAAGTTAAAGGGGGGGGCTTTTGGGGGGACCTCCCAGGGAGTCTCAGATTTGACTTTCCTGCCTCTTCTGGTGATGCCAAGCTTTGTTTTGACCCCTACTCTTAAACAGTGCAGTTTAATCTTTACTTTGTTCATACCTGGATTGAGAAGGAAGTTAATTCCAGACAACTGAGACTTGGCATTACATAGTAATCTCCTTTTTATTAACTCATCTCAGCAGTTGAAAGCATTGGAAAATGCTATAAAAACATTGCAAACAAAAACCCAAAAAACCTTTGTAACCAAGCATGTTTCCTGTGGGAAACACTTAAGAACTTTTCCTTCCCACTGCCTTTTTCCTATATTAGAAAAGCAAAGCTTCTCTACTCCCAAAGTGAGTTCAAATAAAGGGGAAAAACTACTTTGGTTTAAATGGTGCTGCACACATTCTAAAGAGAGTAGCAGGATTTCAGAAGGAGGAAAAGCAAGTTCTCAGATACTGACAACCCTTGCTAGTCTCAGTGAAGTTACCAGGAAGTTCTGAGAGTGGGAGAAACTGACAACTACCTATTTCCATGTCAAGTCACAAAAGGTGGGTGCCTTCTGTTGGCAAGTATAGGGGAATCACACCTATCTGACCCCGGTAATGCACGATCTCTGATTTATCGGGAGGCTGGACCAAAGCTCACTTTCTTTGTTCTATCTGAAAAAAATCTTCTCTTAGCAGACTGACAGGGTAAACAAGTTCAATTTAGTCTTTAACAAAATAGACCTATCCTAGGCAGGTTATAAATTTAACAGACCAGTGGTACTAAAGAACTTTTTTTACCTTTTCTTAATGCATGGACTTTGGTTTTTTAAGAGCATTTCTAAGTCTACAGAAAACTGGAGCACATAGTACTCAGAGTTCCCATATTTTCCTCTCCCCCCTCTTCACATACAGGTTGGCCCTGTTATTAGTATCTTGCATATCCAAACGGAGCACATTTGTTACAACTGACCAACTAATATTGACATGTTAGTTTTAACTCTGGTCTATACTTTATGTCCAGTCACTCTTTGTATCCAAAATAGCCTTTTAGTATGTTTTAGAAGCCGGGAAGTCATAATAATAAAGCTAACCATATACAGAGGTGTTCCTTGGGCACCATTGGATACATCATTAACTCATCTTAACAGTCTTGAAAGATAGGCTGTGCCTCTGGCTTAAAGAAAAGTTGCTGAGGTTCAGAGAGGCAAGTGACCTGTCGAAGTTCACACAGCTATCAAGTAGGAGAGACAAGAACCTAGGTCTTCTTACTTCTTTTACAGTTACGCTAATGCTAATTTTTAAGATGCCACACTTAGCCTCATTCCTTAAAGCCAAGTTTACATTTCTAAGCAGAGGATGCTAAGCACGCAGGCTAGTATTTCCACTGAGAAGCAAACTGTGACAAAGTGAACGAGATGCTACTTAGTCAAATACTGGGCAAGTGAGCCCATCTAAGCGCTAATTCACCTCTTGGACTTCAGTATTTAGGGTCTGTACTTCCTGCCAATTTATATGTCTGTTTTCTCCACCATATATGAAGCTTTGGGAGCAAAGGGACCACGTGTGTCTTGCTTACTGTTGTGTCTCTGTTGCTTATATATAATACGTGGCTCATGATAGCACCTGAACAGCAGATATTAAGCAAATGAATGGAAGGATGGTATATTAATATGTACGTGTGTGTATATTATATATACAGAGAGAGAGAGAGATTATTGTGATATGAGGAATTGACCCACGTGGTCGTGGAGGCTGAGAAGTCTGACGGGCTGCTCTCTGTTAGCTAGAGGCCCAGGAAAGCTGGTGGTGTAGTTCCAGCTCAGACCTGAAATGCCAGCGAGCCAGGGGAACCAATGGTATAAGTCCCAGGCCAAGTCCAAAGGCCTGAGAACCAGGTGTGAGGGCAGGAGAAGACAGATGTCTCAGCTCAGGGAGACAGCAGATTTGCGCTTCCTCTGCCTTTTTGTCCTCTTCAGGCCCTCGGCCAAAGGAAGGTACCTACCCAGTTGGGGTGGGCAATCTTCTTTACTCAGTGTACTGGTTCAAATACATGTCTTCTCCAGAAACACCCTTATAGACATGCCCAGAAGTAGTGTTACCAGCTCTCTGGGCATCCCTTAGCCCAGTCAAGTGGACACGTAAGATGAACCCATTTGGATATTGTCATCTGTGAGTAATAATAACCATACGTAATCGCTTCTGGAATCCCTTTTGATATCTTCCTTTTTGCTTTTTTGGTCGTTTTCCAATTACTATTTCATATGACCTTTTCTACTTCTTCTGATATTTTGGTCCTCACCATTTCAACCACATCCTGTAATTAAAAGATAACTTGAACGAACACCAAACTTCCTAATTGTTTTCTTTTTCTGCTTCATAACAAAGCTCAGATACAACCTACTACGGCTCTTAAGATAATATTTATACCTTTGGGCTGCCTCCAGCACTGAGATTCTCATGTGTGTAGACATGTCGATGCAAATAGCTTTTGCCTCATACCTTCTCCTCAGTATGAATGGCAGGAGGAGGTGATGTAAGGAACACCATGTAGAGTCGGGAAATCTAAGTCCTAAATCTAAATTGTGTTTGCAGCTCTTTCAAGTAATGGAAACTTGTTTCCTTTTGGTTCCTTAACCACAAGAGGGAGATAATACTGTGTGTTCTTAAGACACCCCCTAAAATGATTCTTTTTCCCATATAAATGAGCAAACAAGGGACGTTAAAATGCTTGGGTATTTCATTATCTCTTTATTAGTTTTAGCAAACCCTGAATCCAAGGTCCTAAAGGGAAGATTACAAATTGGTATAGCTCAAGGGACCCTATTGAGTCAAAGAAGTATTTTGTTGGTCCAGCAGTGTTGTTTTTTAAATTGTAATTCAGTCACTAAAATGTTTAGGCTTTGAGAGACTTCACAATAAAATCCTGGCTTCCTTTGAAAAATCTGGGGATTTGGCACTCCAGGCCTGTTGGTGTTTAGCAGCTAACTGATGATTGCCTCTGGGTAAGGACAAAGGGATGCTCTCATTTCCCACATCACACCCCCCGGCCCAAGTTAACACACCCAGTCTTTGCCATAGTGCCCCCCACTCCTCCTTTATTGCACCCCATGTGTTTGACTTACTTCTGTTACTCTCTGGTTCCTGAAGGCATTTGAATCTGGCAATTCCCGTTTTGAAGGGATATTGCACAGCCTGTAGTTGACTCCTAAAGCTGCAGCTTGATTGACCCTATTCACAAAGTTCCAAAGAGAAAATCTATCTTATTTGATAAGCCACTAGAACATTACAACCTCTCTCTTCCATCCAGAAAATTTTCCTCACCATAAATAAACCATCTAGAGCTAGATGACATCTTACAGCCCATCTGGCCCAACCCCCCCTTATGTAACAGATGAGAAAACTAAAGTACCAGATGGTGAAGATGCCTCCTTACAGCCCAACGACCCAACAGAACTAAAACCAAGAGGCAGAACTAAAAGCAGAACCAGCCTCCCAGTGGAAAGCTTGCCAGGCAGCCGCCTTCCATTCTTTCCAGGGTAGGCACAGAAACCAGCTGCTTACTTTCCTTTATGGAAAGCACGTCAAGCTTGAACTCAAGGACAAGAAGTGGGGTTTTTCCTCTGGTTCTAGGCTTTAGAGTCTTAGCTTGTTTTCCTACTCTTAATGATCATGAAGATTCTCTTTTGAGTTTCGCACTCATTTCTGAGGGTTGCCATCACCCAATGCCATAAGCCATAAGGCTTTCATATAACAGAAATCCATCCTCTCACAGTGCTAAGGGGTATAATTGTGACCTCAAGAGGTCAACAGAGCAGGGTTCCCTTGGAAGTCTTTCCTCGTCTCTTCCTAGTTTCTGGTTTGTCCTGGAAATCCTTGCATTCCTTGGCTTAGAGCAACACTGCTGTCCTCTCTGCCCCCTTCTCCTCCCTGTATCTTTAAGACACCAGTCATTGGATTTAAGGCCCCGCCTCCCCATTCAGTACAACTTCATTTTAGGTAATTAATTGCATCTGCAAAGACCTTAGTTCCATGTAAGGTCACATGTTGAGTTTCCAGATGGACCTGAGTTGGTTGGTGGGGGAGGGGGAAAGGAGAGGAAACACTCTTCAAGCCAATACAGCCCATCTCCAAATGTTCCTAAAATCAGTCCACTGAGGCTGATGATCCCAGGGCTCCCACATGCTCTAACACCACCTCTATAGGCCATCACAATGCTAGCTGTTAGAGACAGTCTCTATGAACCTTTGTTACCTTTCAGGTTCTTGAGGCCTTTATCTGCTATTCTTCTAGTGAGCAATGATAGAATGTAACAGTCAACACTTGGGGTCTGGTGTTGGGTGGGACCTGAGTCACCAGCTGTTTGGCTTTAATGCTCAGCTTGCCTCCTCATCGTTGTAAGACAGCTGTCTCAGCTACAAGAAGTCCACTCCAGTCCAACCAGTCCATCTAGTCTCAGGTCCTATGGATGGAATCATGTGACAATGTCCTACCTCAGGGTTCTCAAGCTTTTTGTCTCAGGACTTCTTTACACTATTAAAAAATATCAGAGACCCTAAAGAGCTTTTGTTTTTGTGTTCTATCTACCCATACTTAACATATTAGAAATTAAGACTATGACATTTTAAAAAATATTCATTTAAAAAGGACAATAGTAAATTCATTACAGGTGAAAATAAATATTTTTATGAAAAATAACTATAGTTTCCAAAGAAAAATTCAGTGGGAAGAATGGCATCCTTTTCCGTTTTGCAAATCTCTTCAACGTCTAGTTTAAGAAAACTAATAGAAGGGGCGCCTGGGTGGCTCAGTGGGTTAAAGCCTCTGCCTTCGGCTCAGGTCATGATCCCAGGATCCTGGGATGAGGTCATGATCCCAGGGTCCTGGGATGGAGCCCCGCATCGGGCTCTCTGCTCGGGGGGAGGGGGGGGAGCCTGCTTCCTCCTCTCTCTCTGCCTGCTTCTCTGCCTACTTGTGATCTCTGTCTGTCCAATAAATAAATAAAATCTTAGAAAAAAAACTAATAGAAGAAAGCTATATTCTTTTATCTGCTTCTGCACTCAGTCACTTGTGACATGTTCTTTAAGCTGAAGATTATAGAGAAAATCCAGTTACACAGATATATAGTTTGGGAAGGGAAAAGTATGTTGAAAGCTTTTCCAGATTTGTGAATATTCTTCTTTGATATTGCACCAAAACTTGAGAAGTAGTAGTTTCTTAAATGTTAGTTGCAATGTGAAATCTGGAAACATAACTGAAGAATTTTCCATACTTGACTACATTAAAATCTAGTACTTCAAACTTTGTAACCTATGCACGAGGTTCTAGTCTAGGCTCTAGTCATTTGGAAAATATGAGTTCACTGAGTTATACGGATCTTTCCCACGTTGACACATTTCGTTGTACAATATAAAAATGTCATATTTATTAATATCACTACCAATCTTATTCTAATTTCCTTTGAAAGCTTACAGTTTATTATTGGCAGCAAATATGGCCAGTTGTTTTCTTGGATATGCTTAACTCACTTCATTTTTTGAAAATATTTCTAGTAAATCCCAAAGCCTGGATAATTACAGTTCTTTCATCACTTGTTGCTTTAAGTAATCAGTGGTGTTGCACCAAAAAACCCCAGCCAGTTCAGCTCGCAACTCAAAGAGTTGCACAAATGCTTTCCCTTGGGACAACCAGCATTTGCTGTGCAGTGGAAACGCTTCTTGCGGACTTCCCAAGTCAAGGGTGGAGAAGCAATAAAAGTAATAACTTTTACCACTTTGGGGACATTCTTAAGTAAAATGCTTTTGTATTACTCTGTGTGGTGGTGAAGAAAACAGGGAGTACTTTTGGTGCCATGATTCATGCTATGCCACCAGCAATCTTTAACCACCATTGCTTTTGCAACATTTGTGCAAAAGATGATGGGAAGAAGGTGAATAACATCTTGAAATAATTATATATGTACGCTTTGTTGGATCTGTATGTTCACTGGATACACACACACACACACACACACGCACACACACACACACACACATACCTTTAAAGCATGCTTGGCACAAAGAAAAACCATCCTTGATATTAGATGTTGTCATGATAAGTATTATATTGTACACGAGCAGTTTGATTATCCTTCCTACTCCCTCCTTTCAGCAAGTTTTTCTAGGCAACTAATTTATTTGATCTTTTCAATACCCTATGAGATATAATAGGTATTTTTTCAGAGAACTAGGTTAAGTAACCTAAGATCCCACACAAATTAGGGGGAATGACAAGATCCCCCAGTGTGATCTAGTCCTATGGTCAGCTTGAGTCTAATAGGGGTCTTCCCTGAAATTCTCTGGGCCCAAGGATCATACCTGGTGAAATCATGTCAACTCAGACCTGTAGAAGCTTCTTCAGATAGTTTGGTCCAGAGCTAGATAGAGTATTCTCAGGTTTTTGGTTTGTTTGTTTGTTTGTTTGTTTGTTTCTCTCTCTCTGTGGTGCTAAATATCTCTTCCTAGTTGGCTGAATGTCTCAAAAGAACATTCTTTAAATTCTACCTCAGTGTTAAATTATGTCCTGAGAGAGCCTACATTCTTTATTATATTATTTTATCTCCTTGAAGAAATGTATTCATTAAATGGGTACCATATATCACTGGTATTAAGATGTACTATTTTCACCTTTTAACATCTTGTAAATTGGAATGCATCTTAGAATCTATGGGAAGTTGTTATTTGGCAGTGTTTTCCCTTTCTTAGTGATACATAAAATAATGGTGTAGCTATTAACAATGGAGCCAACAAATTAGAGCCAACAAAATATGGTACTTAAAAATCTAACACTAGACTTTTCCTGATATAAAAAAATAGCTATCTGAATACCATGTCCACACTTTCTACAGAATTATTATTATGGATCACATGTTTTAGATTTGGTGCCTGTAACACGACTCCACCACAGTTAATCTCAGAGTTCCGCACTGAGGAAAGCCCTTGTGTCTCTTCCCGAACTGCCATGCCTCTCTTGCTGGATAGCCATGGGCATGGAAGCTTGTAACCTTTCTTTTTGATGAAGACAGCCAAGAAGCTCAGAGCTAAGTCCTGTGCTAAGTTACAGTAGTCTTATTCAACCTGGGTTCTCTCTTTTGAACTTCCACTTACCATCTTTACCCCCTGTTTGATCACAGAGAAGAAGGTTCTTCTTTGTTCTTTCTCAAAAGTGGGGCACAACTCGCCAGATAGAATATGCAGGTTTTCTAAAATACACGAGCTAGGATGGAAATGCCCTCTTAGACCTGGAATTCTTGATCTTTGGTTTTGCATCTACACATGTGGGACACCTTCATGACTCACAACAAACAAGCAGGAGGGTCAAGGGAAGAGGAAACACGATGCATCTGCCTGGAGAAGCACATATGAGTCCTTGAGGGCTGTGCCAAGAGCCCCTTATGATTCTAACCTACCCCCATCCCTGAGTTTGGTCATCTTTCTATGCCTGGGATAGTGATATACACACAGTAATGGCTTCATAAATTGTACCTGAAGATGATTGAAAATAATACAAGGTTAGGGATACAAACTTGGGCATTAACATTGGGAAGAGACCCTAGCAATGAACGGTTCTGAGGTTTAAGCTTCATTAGCCTCTAGGTGGGGTCATGTGCAGTTTTCATTCTAGCCAATGAGAAGAGAACAGAAGCCAATGGGACACCTCCCAGAAATCTCCTTAAAAGGGAAAAGAAGGCCTCTCTTCTTTCCTTCCTCCATTCTGCTGCCTAGAACTCATCCAAGATGGCTGAGTCTCCATCAACCATCTTGGACCAAGAAAATGAAGGTCATAGTTCAGAGAGTCGGAAACAAATTTGAAAGAACCCAAGTCTCTGGTGATTTTATGATGTTGCCTAAAACCCCAGGCTGCTTCCCTCCCAGGCCTCTTGTTTTTTGTGAAAGCATAAAGCCTTGGGTGTTCAAACCGCCATCTGGGGTCTCTCTTACTGTCAGCCAGACGTAGTTCCTCACTGATACAGCATCATAAAATGAGACCTACAAGGTCATAGATCAGGGCAGGGATGAAGGTCATCAAATGAGGCCAGGCCTGGATCTCAGAAACCCTCTTTCTGGTCTTTGCTATGATAGTTATGCCTTTAGCTTGCTTCATGTATTTAAGTAACTTAACCTCTTAACCTTAACCTCTACTTACATTTCCTCATTTAGAAAAGAAATAGAACTTCCTCCCACAGAGTTATGATATGCCCATGGGAAAGTCCTTCGAGATGTTGAAAACCTTCATCTTTATTATGGTTAGTTGCAGTAATGATGCACCATGGAACAATCCCTCCATTATCCCTGCCAAATGCATCCAATTCTAGACTCCCATGTCCTGGCCATTGGTGTTGACATTAAGATGAAACCACAGCAGTTAACAGAGCTAGAATTGTTTAACAGGGGAATAGAAGATGGGAGAGATGTAGGCATTGACACAGTCTTGAGAAGGAGACAGATTTGCAAAGAGTGATTAGCTATTCTCTAGAACCCCCAAGGATAGCCTGTGATTAGAAGAGTAAGAATTTCCTAGTTGGGTACTGTTTTGGAGCTGGTTCCCCAGAAGCAGGGATTGGTATTCTTATGTGAGAGATTTCAGGAGAAGGATGTAAGGAATTTAGGGAAGCAGGTCAGAGCCCGGGAAGCAGAGATGTGGGCTCAGGACAAGACCAGCCTCAGCCTGGCCCCAGGGGGCGCTCTGGAGCCTGACTAGCACCAAGGAATATGCCACTTCAAGGTCGGAAGACCAGGCTTGTTATCAGTTAGTCAGTCAGGGGTGTAGACCCCTGAAAGGAGAGGGAAATACAATCTCCTTCATGATTCTGAGTGAGAAGGCTCTTGCTGGCCAAGGACAATTCTTGAGAAAGCGTGTAGCTGACACTGGATAGCAGCCAACACTCACAGCTGCTGGGGGATAGAGGGACTGGCCCAGGGAAGGGGACCTGGTGGTGCACCCCAGTGTTTCCTATAGGAACAGAACACTGAAACAGTAGAGGCGGGTCATGGAGGAAGTATCTGACCACTTCTCTAGGGACACTAGAAAATAGAACCAACTTGGGGTCCCTGGGTCACTCGGTAGGTTAAGCATCAGAATCTTGATTTCGGCTTAGGTCACAATCTCAGGGTTGTGGATGGAGCCCCATGTTGGGCTCCTCACTCAGCAGGGTGTCTGTTTGGATTTCTCTCTCTCCTTCTCCCTCTGCCTCTCCCTGCCCTGTCAAATAAATAAATAAATTTTTAAAGAAAAAAAAAAATAGAACCAACTCACCTGTCTGGCAATCGAAATAAATGGGCTTGCCGTGAAGAGACAGGTGGATGAGACACCGTCATGATAGGTTATAGAGTCCTGCAGGTGTGTTTTCTGCATCCTGGGAATTCAATGGCAAACCCCGACAGAAACGAGAATTCGTGGCACTCAAGAGCTCCATCTGGCGAGTGCCCACAGACAGGAGGGAGATGACCCAGAGGGACATTTTCTTCTAATTCATTCTCTTCTTCTCCCCCACCTTGTCAGCGCCTGCTGTCCAAAGCAGTTTGGAATGATCATTAAAACGGCAAGCCCTACCGTTAGCCCCCCAGTTGGTTCTGCCCTGGTACTAGCTAGTTAAGCTCCCGAAGCCTCAGTTTCTCCAACTGTAAATAGGGACAATTCTTGTGGCAGAGGCAGCTGGCTGGGCGCTCAGTCACAGTCCAGGCACCCGGCTGCCCCATCCGTGGGGAGCTGTGTTCCCGGCCCCCTTGTGGCCACCTGTGTCTCATGCTCACCAGCGGAATGTGAGTGGGGGTGACTGCCGCTGCTCAGAGCAGGTGAAGTGTAGGTGACTCCCCCACCAAGTCCTTTCCCAACCAACAGCTGGAGGGACAGAATTGGAAGCCCTTAGAGGAGGGTCACGGCTTAGGTAAAGGGAACCTCGGTTCCTATGTTACACAGACGGCTGCCCGCCCAGGATTACTCAGAATAGACTAAAGTGAGGGAAAAATCAGCTTAAAGTTAAAGCACAGTGATGGAGATGATCTCTGTAAAAAATTTTAGGTCCCTCAATAATCTTCTCTTGTGCACTACCCAAGAATGAGCATAGAGTCTGTGTAAGGGCAGTGTGCTCATGTTTCTCAATATTTGGCTAAAGAATATGCAAATGGGGCCGAAGGGCAAATTCCCTAGCCCCTGTTAAAATCTGATCTATGGAAACTCTGGAGTCACTGCTGCTTAGCAACCTGGCAGCTAATCAACACTTAGAATTGTTAGTTACGGATATTAATGGAGAAGGGATATAATTTTTATGGAAACAATAACAAGAAATAGTTAAATAACAAAATAAATAATAAAATAGTTAAAAGTTAAAAGCTTATTGTGTACTAGACACTGTACTAAGAACTTGGATATGTTAGTCATTTGATTCTAATCATAAACCGATTGGGGTATGGATATTCTTATCCCCATTTTACAGACAAGAAAACTGAGGTTCAAAAAGTTTAAGAAATTTGCTGAATTAGCGAGCTGTAAATGTGGACTTGAATCCAAGTCTGTTCAGCCCCAACGCCTGTGTCCTTTCCTCTCTATGATGTAACTCCTTCCAAAGCTGCCCCTCAAAGCTAAGGGCTCAAGTCACTGGGGGTAATTTAATCACCATGAAGCCATAGCCAGATCCCTGTCCCTTGATAGATTTTTTTTTTTTAATCTCCCTAAAGTCAACAGGCCATCTAAGATGGAAAGTAAGCCATAATTTATATAGGTCATCTCACTGTGACATTTTTCAGGCTTGTCTTAATTTCAGCCCTTCCCCCACAAATTGGCACATCATGGGGAAAAGGGACCAGAAAACTTATAACAAGAGAGCTAGGAGGGGTGAGTGATTTTTGCCCCAAGATTAAAGATACTGTCCTCAGACGTTCCCTCTGACTTCCCATGTGAGCTCTCATCGTCTGTGATTCTCAGGATAAGCCTTCAGAGCTGGGGACTCTGACTGACAGACATCTCTACACAGGAGGGTGACCCAGACGGGCCCTTGGCCCAGCCCAATAGACTAGGTGTGGACAATGCTCTGACTCACTCTGGAAAAGCTACAACATTCTCAGACCATAGGAGCACCTGTCGCCGGGTGACCCGTTGTGGTAGACCACTGCTAACGGTATGTGATAGGGGTGGGGGGTAGGGGGCTAAAGCACTGTATCTTCCTAAAGAATGAGGAGGCACTGTTCACTCCAGAGCCACTGGACTCGCCTTACGTCCTCCAGGCTTTCCTCTCCCGAGGACGTTCATCCGTTGTAAGCCTTCCCAGCCTGCTACGATGTACAACGTTGTGTCTAGAGCAGGCGCTCTCGATGCTGCATTCTGATCTTGCTCTTTAAAAGAGCCACTCAAGGGGCGCCTGGGTGGCTCAGTGGGTTAAGCCGCTGCCTTTGGCTCGGGTCATGATCTCAGCGTCCTGGGATCGAGTCCCACATCAGGCTCTCTGCTCAGCAGGGAGCCTGCTTCCCCCTCTCTCTCTCTGCCTGCCTCTCTGCCTACTTGTGATCTCTCTATCTGTCAAATAAATAAATAAAATCTTAAAAAAAAAAAAAA
>RCUC01129230.1:0-65786 GCA_003697995.1 Taxidea taxus jeffersonii
ATAAATAAAAAAAAAAAAAAAAAGAATGAGCACGATTGCAAGATGAGATTGGAGGGGGCAGGAGAATGGTAAGAATGATGAACAGGGGTAAGGGCAAGAGCAAAAATGCCCACGTGAGAGAACCCAATGAAGAAGGGAGGAATGAGAAACCAGCCAGATGAAACACAGGAAGATGGTGGGGATAAGCTGGAAGGATGAGGGGACAAGATCCTGTGTGATCTTCCCACTGGGTCAAGGATCTTGGATTCTGTTCAAGAAGAAGGGGTTGAGGTGGGGAGGTGTCTGAAGGGGAGAGAGACCAACACAGAGGTGAGCTTTAAAAGATGCTTGTGGCAACTATATGGACCAAAGGAAGAAGGAGAAGAGAGAAATGAGGAATGGAAAAACACGGAAGAGAAAGAGGAAATGACCAGCTGCTGCTGGGAACAGAATGGAAGTCAGTTTTGAAAAGCACATTCAACTCCATAACCTTTATCTTTCTCCCATCCAAGTACTAACCAGGCCCGACCCTGCTTAGCCTCCGAGATCAGACGAGATCGGGCACGTTCAGGGTGGTATGGCCGTAGACAACCTTTGTCTTTCTATAATGCTATCTTAAGAGACTATTTCTATAAAAATGAAATATTTAAACTGGGGCGCTTGTTAAGCATCTGACTCAATTTCAGCTCAGGTCATGATCTCAGGGTTGTGAGACTAAGCACTACTTCGGGCTCTGCTCTCAGTGAGGAGTCTGCTTGAGATTCTTTCTCTCTGTCTCCCTCTGCCCCTCCCCTGGTTCATGCCCTCTGTCTCTCTCTAAAATAAATAAATCTTTTTAAAAATATTAAAAGAGATTTCCAAAACTAGCTTCTCCAATATGGGCATGGTTACCACCACCCGATTTTCATGTCTTGTTCTTAAATTATTTCTTAAAGACTTTGTCTTAGTCTCTTCAGGGTACTATACCAAATATACCACAGACTGGGTAGCTTATTAACAGCAGAAACTTAGTCCTCATCATTGTGGAAGCTGGAAGTCCTCACATGGTAGAAGGGGTGAGGGAGCTCTCTGGGTTCTCTTTTATGAGGACCCTAATCCCATTCATGAGGCCTCTGCCCTCATGATCTAATCACTTCCCACAGGCCCCCACCTTCTAATACCATCACCATGGGGGTTAGGATCTCAACATATGAATTTTGAGGGGATATAGACCACAGCAGCCTTCATATGTCATATTCATTCATTGTTTTAAAATCTGTTCTTTTGTTATGCCTCCTCCTGGATCCATTGTCTTTCCTTCTTTCCCTATTCTGTGTCCTGGAGAACTGATCCCTGCCTTCATCACACAAACTCTCTTGCTCTCTGGTTTCCTGTTGGATTTTGCTGCTGAGAAGCATAGCAGAAGATCAGAGGGCCTGTAGAGAAAGAATAGAAAGTGTAATAGGTTTTCAACAAATAACAACAAATTTAGTGGCTTGAAACAACACCAATCTTATGGTTCTGGAGGTCAGAATTCTAAAGTGGTTTCAATGGGTTAAAATCAAGTTATCTTACTAGCAAGGCTAGTTCCTTCTGTGGGTTCTAGGGGAGAATCCATTTCTTTGCCTTTCCCATCTACTGAAGCCACCTATACTCCTTGGCTTATAGCCCTTTCCTCCATCTTTAGTACCAGCAGCAGGGTACCTTTTCTCATCTCTCACCTCTGCTTCTGCCCTTACATCTTCTCTCTCTCAGATTTTGACCTTTATGATTACACTGGGGCCACCCAGACAATGTGGGATAGATGATCTTTCCATCTCAAGGTTCTTAACTTCCCAACTCAAGGTCACATCTGCAAAGCCCATTTGCCATGTAAGGTAACGTATTCACAGACTCCAGAGACTAGATCTTTTGAGGGGGACATTATTCTGTCTGCCACAGAGAGGTATTTGTTGCCCCTGTTGCTCCCGGTCTCCACGCACTGGGTCTGGCAGCAACCATCCCTCTACAATGACAGTTCTCATCAGACCCCTGAAATTTGCCTTCCACTCCCAGGCTCTTCCAGCCAGAGGTGGTAACAGTCCCCACCTGCAGAGCCTCAACAGCCCTCTGACTCCCGAACCCTGCCCACACCTCTGAAATAGTCCCATTATTAAATTGTCTGCAAAATCCCAGCTGACTGAACCACCCATCTTGGTACGCCTTTTCACACTCTGACACCATGAAAGTGTCAGGTCTGGAACTGGCACATACACAGAAAGTGGACATAAATGCAATATTTAAGTGGGTTGGCGTCAGGAAAACCATTGTCACCCTATGCCAACATCATGCTCACCAAACAAAGCATAATGCTTGCATCTGATTAGGATGCAATAATCCCTCATTTTCTCTCAGTTACATCCAGGAAAGAGAAATGACAGCTGACACAGGGTCCACAATAGAAAGTTTCCTCTTTGATTTCCTTTTGGTTGTTTTTCAATCAAATTGGGAAACTGACTTCTTGACCTAACGCAAGTGATTTCTGGGCAAATGGGTGAGACACTAGCTGAACTGCCAATAGGGCCTTCTATTCTTGCTCAGGTGGATCATTTCAAGATGTTTCCCCAGTCTCTTCTTCTTGCCTGAGCCATCAAACAGACATATGAAAGTGAAAAGTGTTGCGGTTATTTTTTCCCCTCATAGAAGATATTTTGCTTTAACCAGCTTGTCTTGAAAATCTCCATTTGCCTTCATGTCTGTCACCACAATGGAAGTTATCCCACTGTCTTAGCTTCGGGTTTGGATGAGCTGTCCAGCATTCAATGAAATTCTTTTTTCTAAGAACTATCTATCTAAAATCATAGAATAAAAATAGAAAAATAGGGGTGCCTGGGTGGCTCAGTGGGTTGGGCCTCTGCCTTCAGCTCAGGTCATGATCCCAGGGTCCTGGGATCGAGTCCCACATCGGGCTCTCTGCTCAGCATGGAGCCTGCTTCCCTTCCTCTCTCTCTGCCTGCCTCTCTGCCTACTTGTGATCTCTGTCAAACAAATAAATAAAATCTTTAAAAAAAAATAGAAAAATAACATCAGCATTTTATAGGAATTCCTAAAATGCAGAACTTACCAAACCAATAAGATTTCTTTTTTTAGTTTTTTACTTCTCAGGGATGTTTCAAGAAAAACATTTACCTCATTTCCACTGTGAAATATCCCCAGTAACTCAGCTGCTTCTCTCCTAGTTTCATTATAAACAGCTTACCACTGCATTCATTTTTTTCTCCCCTCTGCCATGTGATGACAATGATAGTAATAATTATGAGAATTAATAATACAGCATTATATTTGTATAGTTTGGAATTTACAGAGCACTTAAATATAGTTGATATTAATTGATCATGGTTCCACCTGGTTGACATAGATCATGAAACCAAACTTAAAATTTTTATAGATCTCATATAAATTTGGTTTACAGAATAAGGAGCAAAGAGTCAAGAAACAACTTCTGAAAAATGTTTTCTTTCAATCATATATCCATCTGTTGAACGAATATATGTATGGGTATATCCCATGTGGCTAAGCCTCTACCCTTAGAGAGTTTACAATGTAGTGATAGACAAAGCCCAACACTTTTAAAAAAAACACTGAGCAAAGGCACCCAGCCCAGACTGGTGGGATCATGGAAGGCTTCCGGGCTTTGGTCATACCTGAGGCAGGTCTGAAGGGATGAGTAGAATTCAGCTGTTTGCAAAGTGGAGGGCAGATTCTAGACAAAGGGCACAAGAAGAGAACTACTTTAGACAGGTAGGAAGAGATCATCAGGGAGCCTGAGGATGTGAAGAATGGCACATCAGCTCCCATGAGAAGCCCTAGAAGAGCAAGGAGATTTCAAAAGAGGTAGTCTAATAAATCTCTGTAGGAGATTAGTATTGCTAAATATTTGACAAGGAAAAAAAGAAAGGTTTGCTTGGAAAGATACCAAATTGTACTTTTGACTTGACCCCCACAAAGTTGGCACTGCATCATCCTTAAATTTTATGTCCATTTTCATATTTTAATTAGGATTTTAAAGTAAGAATGAGAAAATAGGGGCTTCTGGAGAGCTCCTCTTGAATCTCCGCCAGAGTGGGCCCCCTGTTTTGAATGACCTAAGCACCACCCCGGCTAGCAGGCAGTATGCCCAAGTCAAAGACCGAGCTTTGTTTGAGCTGTGACTAAGTCTCTTCTGAAGGGGGAATATGAAATAGGGTACAAGCCTCAAGAGATAACCTCTCAGAATTCTGCAGCAGCCCCTAACTTCTTGTTCCCCACTTGGTCCCCTCACCGTCGTGGCCTTGCTCAGCAGGTATGTGCTAGGCAGAACCTTGACGAGGACCCTTCTATAAATCCAGAAGGGCTGTTTCACGCTTGTGTTTAGGTGAAGTCTCTTGAGAGAGGTTTGAATGTTTTCCTTTTAAGTTATTATTTTCTAGAACATAGTCTAAAGAGAGTTTCAGACAGTTCTCCGTGTATGTATTAATTGAGGCCAATGAAAGTTGCAGTTTTGGTGCTCTCAGACACGTGCTTCAGTTTCCAACTGGGTTGGGAGCTTTCCCTCTGGAAAAACCTGCTGACTTGCTGGGCTCCTGCACCTTGCTGAGGCAGTCGTGCGCAAGGTTTGTAACAAGAGCCAGGTCCTAAAGAGGGGCTCGGATCTCATCTATCTCAGGCTCCAGCCTCGTGGAAGAAATGGAAAGTTAGCCAAAACAGTTTAACCTCCTAGAAAACATTTTTACTGTAAGGGTTATTAAATAATATCTAACAAGGGTGCCTGGGTGGCTCAGTTGGTTGAGCAACTGCCTTCGGCTCAGGTCATGATCCCGGACTTCCAGGATCGAATCCCGCATTGGGCTCCCAGCTCCTTGGGGAGTCTGCTTCTCCCTCTGACCTTCTCCTCTCTCATGCTCTCTCTCACCCATTCTCTCTCAAATAAATAAATAAATAAAATCTTTAAAAAATAATAATATATAACAAAAATTAATTGTGAAAACAGCCCCTACCTGTTCAAGGTCACCATCAAGTTGAAAATCAGCCTGTCCCTTTGCTTCAGCAGGACCATCAGGGCCCAGGGGTCCTGTTGTCAGAGCACCTGGTGATGGTGCCCATGGCAGGCAGTGGCCAACAGCCTGATTCAAGTTTTTTTTTTTCCTGGCACTTTATGATTTCGTTCACACTCAGCCTCCATTCTACTTTCTTTCAGTCCTTTAGCATTTGTTTTCCATTGCTTTTCCTGTCTCTACCAATTTTTGTAGGTCACCATTACTGAAACCTCACTGGCCTCCTCTAAGTACTATTGAAATTGCTATGATGTAGCTAGAAGGGCTTGAGGGCAGCATTTCAAGAAAGCGTTAAGATCTGCTGAGATGCTCAAAAGCTGAACTCACTGTATCTTGAGAAGACAGATGGCTACTTTAACTGAAAAGCACACCTCAGCCACATAGTCAACCATGATTAACCACAGGCCTACTTGTCAAGAACTGGGTAGATGACAGTAGGTACGGTCCCTGCCCACTAGAGGTCTGGAGTGGGTGAGAGAAGCCAACCTGTAAGTGAAAAATTTGATGGTGCTAACCTGTGACCTCAGATCATTAGCCACAAAAATGGCCCACAGCTAAGTCTTCCATGAAATGAGGAAGAGAGATATCCATTGTTTGTTTGTATAAAACTCAAACCCTCACATTATAACCTAGGATTTTAGTCATGTATAATCACACAAGATAGGTTCTTGTGGGGCAGTAGTAGGAGCGAGGGCAGTCAAGTTAGTACAGCCGCTAAGCATGTTTGTGAGATATTGGAGCAAGACTTGAGCGGGAACCACTGTGACTTAGGGTTAAAGGAAATCCAAGATTAATTGAGTTCTTATAAATATTTCATTGAGCCAAACCAAGTACTTTCTCTACAACTTGGCTACAAAAACGTAAACAGGTCGGAGTTTGCATTTCTCTCCGTAGGACTTGATCTATTAACCACTTAAGAAATATTGAAACTTTTACCTTTCCCTGCCTTGGTTTTTCAATAAGAAAGGTTTTACTTGCAGACCCCCTGGCAAGTTCAAGGATTTGGTAACAGCTTAGTTAAAGAAAAATCCGCCATGATGTATTGAACAGAAATGTGGGAGTAGAAATCCAGAACTTACTAGGCTGTGCCAAGAGAGGGCAGTCTTGTCTTGTCTTTTTTCTTTTTTTTTTTTCTATTGAAGTGCAGTTGACACACAATATTACACTAGCTTCTGGTGTACGACGTAGTGACTCAACAAGTCTATGCGTTATGCTGTGCTCACAAGTGTAGCTACTTGTGTCACCATACACACTATTACAATACCAGAGACTTCTCGAAGCTGTACCTTTTTCCCTGTGACTTATTTATTCCATAATGGGAAGCCTATACATCCCTCCCCCCTTCACCCATTTTACCAGTCACCCCACTGCCATCCCCTCAGCCAACCATCAGTTTGTGAGACAACTGTCTTATCTCATTCCTTGCCCCTAAGACATTGCTGTAGGGCAGTTATTGCTCCAAGGGGACCACAGATATAAGTATTTCTTCTTTAGGGGAAAAAAAAAAGGAATGCCTAGAATTTTAGCTTAAGTCCTTTGGTTAGTTTCCTTGACACACCCCAATTAGCCCACACACTTTTGTGAACTTTGGGTCTCCCTCTCTCCCCATCTCTCTTCTTCCATCTCCCCGTACCCCACCCTCTCTCTCAGGTCTAACAAGAACTTGATATTTTAAAAATTCTCTAAGAAGAGGTCAATGGTTGGTTAGTGGGTTTTTTTTTTCTTAAGTAGGCTTCACACCCAGCATGGAGCCCAAAGGAGGACTTGAACTCACAACCCTGAGATCAAGACCTGAGCTGATATCAAGAGTCAGACGTTTAATTGATTGAGCCACCCAGGTGCCCCAATAAATGGAGGAGTTGTGTGAAGTTCCATTTTAGTAACAGAGCTTAGTTGAAGATAGTTCTCTAACAGAGAGTATAGAAAGAGAAGACTATCGGAATTTCAAATGGTCTTTTTTCTTAATCCCTGAAAGGATTGCAAATTTCCCAGTGGTTTTATCAAATTCATTCCCCCAGTTGGTTTACATGTAAGGGAGGAAAGTGATGCTTTTCAACTGGCCATATCCTGACAGCTGTAGTGAAGTCAGACGACATAGGAAGGTAACCAGAGAACCTCTTCTGACACGACAGACTCCTTAAATATCCACACACTAAGGATGAAAGCGAAAGGAATAAGATCCAAAATTTATTTAGGGAGTCCCATTTAAGATGACTGTGTATACCATTACTAGTGGGGTGAAAATAAAAATTAACTCTTGTGTACAGTTTCCGTCATTTCACAAAAAAGGGCTCCCACTGAGTTTATTATCAATGATACTAGGTCCAAATGAGTTGGCCAGGGCACCTGGGTGGCTCAGTGGGTTAAGCCTCTGCCTTCGGTTCAGGTCATGATCCCAGAGTCCTGGGATTGAGCCCTGCATCGGGATGTTGGGATGTCTACTCAGCAGGGAGCCTGCTTCCCTTCCTCTCTCTCTGCCTGCCTCTCTGCCTACTTGTGATCTTTGTCTGTCAAATAAATAAATACATTTTTTTTAAAAAAAGAAATGAGTTGGCCCACTTTTATAATCTGTTCAGCATACTTTCTAAGATTCAGAGTCTGTGACAGGGACAGCATTTCCATCTTATTACCTGACTAGCATCCGCCCACACCAATTTTTTTTTCTGAATTTGATAAGATCTAGGACTATTCCCAAACTTTCATTGCTTCCAATGAGGCGGGAAATCAGCAAACTCCATCCTCCCATGTCCTGTCATGGGGAGGGGACTTCGGAAGGGACTGGAAGTCTTAGATGAAGGCTAAGGATCCTTTCTCCAACCAGCATCACAGATGTTCTCTTCTCCCTCTGAGGAGACACTATATCAAAAGCTAAAAGTATGGAAATCTGCCACGCCAAGAGGTTCAGGCCATGTTCCTGTGTGCTCAGTAAAAATAATAGCCCTGACCCTTCCCAGAGCCCCAACCCTGAAACTCCCTCATAGGAGACGTCAGTGTGGCCCCCATGCAGCCCTTGAACCCTACTGCTTCTCAACCAGTCCTGCAGTCTTCTAAGCTACCACCTCTCTCTCCCATGCTAATGTCTCTTCCCTCAGTTCTCATGAGCTCTTAGTAGGGGAAAGGGAACATAGGAAATGCATAAGAGAATGAAAACATCAAATTTTCTAAGTCTTTGCTACACTCAAGTATGTGACCAGAATGCAGATGACATGTGACCACTTCTGTAACACCATGAGATTCCTTTGCCCTCCACATGATTCTATTACAGTATCAGTCTCAAGAGAGAAGTTTCCTCAGGCAATGGTGACTAGCAAGGGTTGATTTGGGGGTCAAGAGTGCTTATAACCCCTTTTCCCATGATTTTCAAGATAAGCCATGTATAAATACTTCATTCATTCACAAATATGTACCATGCATACCATATAAGATATATCATTAAAAAGAACCCCCCAGTCCCATGGGCCACCTGGGTGGCTCAGTCAGTTGAGTCTCCAACTCTTAGTTTCAGCTCAGGTCAGGATCTCAAGGTCCTGGGATCAAGCCTCACATCAGGCTCTGCGCTCAGCATGGAATCTGTTTGAAGATCTCTCCCTCTGCCTCTGCTCCTCCCCTCTGCTCAAATGAATAAAGAAAATCTTCTTAAAAAATAAAGATAAAGATAGGGACACCTGGGTAGCTCTGTCAGTTAAGGGTCTGCCTTTGGCTCGGGTCATGATCCCAGGGTCTTGGGATCAAGCCCTGCATCAGGCTTCTTGCTCAGTGGGGTATGTGCTTCTCCCTCTGCTTCCCCAACTGTTCGTTCTCTCTCTCAAATGAATAATTTTTTTAAAAAATTAAAAACTGAAAAAATAAAAATAAAAATAAATAAAGCTTAAACTCCTGAATGGCAGAATAAACTAACTGACAGGTCCCCAAATATACCATGCTCTCAAGTCTCAGGATCTTTGCACATGCTGCTCCCTCTACCTAGAATGCTTTTCTTCCTCCTTCACCCAGGGAATTCTTACTGATACTTCAAAACTCAGTTTAGATGTCACCACTTCCAGAAAGCTCTCCCTGACTACCAGCTCACCCATTCTGAGTTAGATGACCCTCTTTGTATTCCCTTAGCACTTGGTTAATGTCGCAGTCATAGCAAAGATATATTGAATAATAATCTTATTTACCCGCTTTATCCCCAGGTAGACTGAGAATTTGTTGTAGGTAGAAACTATACCACTTATTTCTACCTTTATCTTATCTCCCTGGTAGACTCTCTAGCACCTGATAGGTGCTCAGAAATCATTTGATGAGTGAAGAAGCTACAAGTCTAGGAGGAAAGACAGAAAAGTGTAACTGTAGCAAAGTGTGTTAAATGCCAGAGCAAGGTGCAGTGGCAAATGAATACAGAGATTGGAAAACGTCTGCTTGAGAAGAAGACAGGGTCTAGGAAGGAATCCCAGAAAAGAAGACGCTTGGACTGGCCTTGAGGAAGACCAGGAGATGACCAGGCATAGAGGGAGGAGAAGGCAAAGAAAACAGTAACATGTGGAAAACGTTGGAGGCTTCAGTAGGCATGAAGCATTTGGGGAGATGTCTCTTAGAAGAATGACTCTAGTGGGCACCTGGGTGGCTCAGTTGGTTAAGCAGCTGCCTTGGGCTCAGGTCATGATTCCAGGGTCCTACGATTGAGCCCCGCATCGGGCTCCTTGCTCAGCAGAGAGCCTGCTACTCTCTCTCTCTCCCTCTCCCTGCCACTCTGCCTACTTGTGATCTTTCTCTCTGTCAAATAAATAAATAAAACCTTAAAAAAAAAAAGAATGACTCTCATGACAGAAAAAGATATTGATGGGAGGGTGACAGGACAATATTAGAAAACCAGGTAAAGACCTGATTTGCTCTAGTTAGCAATGGGATATAAGTGAGGGCAAAAACAAATTTTGAGACATTCAGGAAATGACCCTCAGCATGACCCTCGGGTTTCTGGCTTGAATGAGTGGTGGTATCGTAAACCAGAATGAGGCATTAAGAGGAAAAATGACTTTGGGAGAAATATGGTAATCCCATTCTGCTAGTGTTGAGTTGGACGTGTCCATTGGACCTCCAGGGTGAAGACGTGTAGTAATCAAGTAGATATGTGAGTATGAAGCTCAGAGGAGTGTCTAACTAAACATGAAGAGTGTATTCTAACTTCATTGGACCTTTTGTTTCACTTCTACCACTTACTGTAGAAGTAAATACTGTGCCATGAGGTTTCAGGCATGGGTGGGAACTGCTAGGAAAGCGGTAATTGGTCCCCTCTCTGCCACTGGCTTGGGTGCAGTGGCCTCCAGTAAGGTGATCGACTTCAGGCTGTGCCCAACTCCTTATGGGAAAGGAGACCTGAAGAAAAATGTGACAAACGTTGCCTCTAAAACAAATTAATTTAGTCCTGTCATTCATGATTCTTCTATGAAATGTGGAAGTCATACCAGTGAGGCAAACTTCTTCCACTGCCCAAAAACCGTACTTTCAAAGACCACTGTACACAAAGAGGAGGGGAAGTCTTTGCTTTCATTACATTGAAGTCCTTATCCCTAGCAAATCCTCTTTAAAAAAGGAGACAGGGACACCTGGGTGGCTCAGTCGGTTGAACATCCAGCTCTGAGTTTCAGCTCAGGTCCTGATCTCATGGGTCAGGGATCAAGCTCCACGTCAGGCTCTGTGTTCAGTGTGGAGTCTGCTAGTCTCTCTCCCTCTGCCCCTCCCTTGCTCATTCTCTCTCTATCTCAAATAAATAAATAAATCTTTAAAAAAGAAAGGAGGGAGGGAGAGGAAAGGAGGATAGAAGGAGGAAAGAAAGGAAGAAAGGAGGGGTAAGGGGAGAGAAGAGAGAGAGGAAGGGAGGGAGGAAGGACGGGAGGGAAGGAGGAAGGAAGGAAAGAAGGAAGGAAGGAAGATAGATGTTGCTCCCTTGCTATAACAAACGAGTTTGTTCTTTCCCCCCCATTTTGGGGGTAGGGAGTGGTCTTATTTTAGTGCCATCCCGTAGTTGTGATGGCCACTTTTTGTTCCTGTTCTTGCCCTGCCCCCATCATGATAATGCACTGAGCTAGAGAGTTTATTTGCAATTCTGTCTTCCTTACAGAGTTTAGGTTGAGATCTGCTTTAAGGGACCCAACTAAAATAGCGTTTTTGCAAAGCAACTCATTGTGTTTTTCCTGGCTAATTTATCTTAAGTGACTTGCACTGAAATGAAACATATTTTAATTCAAAAGTTCCTGACAGTAATGGTACTGTGGGAGTTACATGATGTGTTCGTGGTTGAACCTCTTTTATTCCAGATATCTATTCACAAAGGCTAAATGGGAATTGCTTATGGAGCACAGGCATTGCTAACAATTCAAGAGGGATTGGTATTTAACCAAACAGTTCTGGCAATCAGGTGTGAGCCTGGCAAAGATTTAGCAAGGGCATTAGTCATGTGTGGAGAATGGAGGATTTCATTTTTAATTCAAAGGACTGTGATAGAAAACTCATCATCAAACTTGAATATCAACCAGCCATGTTTACAAAGAAGGCAATATCACAATAGCACCCAGGGAAATTTAAATGATGCATGATAAAAATTCTCAGAGAAGCCCAAAAACCAATCATCCCATCCAGCAGGCTGAATGAAATGCTGCACTAAGCCCAGCGCTGGTACTGTGTTCAATGAAAAGGCCTTAAAATATTTACTTCTTGTTTCAAAGTTAAGGTGCCAGGTTTATTTGGAATTGTGGTATCAAACATATTCCCTAATTTTTTTTAAATGCCAAAAATTTAACTAAAGCCTCTGCCACACTGACTAAAAATAAGTAACATACTACCCCAACGTGTGGTCCGATGTTTTCATTCCTGTAAAGGTAAATCAAGTTTGGTGGTCAGACTCAGGATGCAACCAGGAATTAGCCACTTCGAAGAAGCAGTGAGGTACAACCAAAATGGTCAGATGCCCTCTGGAAACTTGTCCTCTAAAGGATGCTTTTCTGATCTGTTGGAAATGCAGTGTGAGTGGATCCATCTTTGGCTGAGTTAATGTTTCCTTAATTAACAGGTAGGAGATCAAATCATTGAAATCAACGGGGAGAGCACAAGGGACATGACACACTCCAGAGCGATAGAACTCATCAAGTCGGGAGGAAGAAGGGTCCGTCTCCTGCTGAAACGTGGGACGGGGCAGGTCCCGGAGTATGGTACGTTTCACATTTTGATTCACCTTTTTCCTCTTTCTTTTGTGTACCATAAATGCCTCTGCTTATTTGCACAAGTATATCAGTCCTCCAATTCTACCTAAATATATTTAGCTATCAATAGATGTATATAGACACAGATATATATGCATATGTACGTTGAATCACAAGATTGGTATGTGTGTGAGCTCTTTCTTTTGCTCCCTTGGTTAAGTGATGTTTAAAATAGCAAGTAAAGGACCTTCCAGGGCATCTCTGAGTGTGCAGGGAGAGCCAGCCATCACTTACACATTAGAACTTTTGCAGTTTGACGAAAAGTCTTCTGTTCATTTGAGTCCACAGTAATTTACCACTTGTTTCCTAAAACCGCTCATGCATCACACTGCCCCACAGGCTGTGTGACTAGAGCCAGGGGACAAGCAAGAGCAAATCTTCAGGTGGGAAGATGAGAATGTAAACTTCAGTTCACACAGTGGTTGCATTTTCTTGGCACTTTGGGATGGTCCAAAAATTCACTCTTAATGCTGTGCATCTCTGTGCATTCCCAGAAGGCATGGATGTGCATTAGCTCTGCCTTCAGAAGTCTCTAAATGGTGTTACTTCTCAGCAGCCCATTGAAAGCACCACCGACAGGTTGACTAAGAAACTGCTGGGTGGTCATTAGATGAGAAGCATCAGCCCCTGAGCTGGTTAATGTCAAGGAGTGTCAGAAAGACAGACAGACATCAGTGAAGAACAGTGCTGAGAATACCTGTCCAGACCTAACTGAATAACTGACCTAACTGAATAAGCTCAAACTGTTGATCTAGACACTCCCTTTCATCCCTCCATTCCCCTACCCCCCACACCACACACATACTCTCTCTCTCTCTCTCTCTCTCTCTCTCTAAATAACGCTTTTCCCTCTCTAATTATACTTTCCTTAATCATGGGAAACTTGCCTAACTACCACAAAATTGAACACTTCCTTAGTTGATGGTGCAGGATAGTCTTGAGTTCAGCTGAAATATATGAATTCAAATGCCCTCAAAAACTTTGTTTCAGGATCTTGAAAAACCCCAGAAGCACTGGCAAGTACTCAACTAAGGAAAGCACTGAGAAGTTTTTGTAGGCTTGGCTCTATGCTCCAGGAGAGACTTCATCCCAGGTTCCCATCCTTAATACCTGGATCTATAAAATATGTTTAAATATTAATATTAGCAATAAGGACAGGCCTGATCCTGTTAAGTGGCACTGGTGCTAATCCCTTTGTAAAGAGTCCTAGTCTTGGAATAGAGTGACTTTTTGCACCCCAGAGAACTAAGCAATCCAGTAAGATGAAACTGACCTGTGACAGTTTGTCACTTCTAAAAAATACCTTATTTTAGGGGCACCCGGGTGGCTCAGTCATTAGGTGTCTGCCTTTGGCTCAGGTCATGATCTCAGGGTCCTGGAATTGAGCCCTGTGTTGGGCTCCCTGCTCAATGCGAGCCCTGCTTCTCCCTCTTCCTGTGCCCCTGCTTGTGTTCCCTTTCTCCCTGTCTTTTTCTCTATCTCTCTGTCAAATAAATAAATGATATCTTAAAAAAGAAAAAAAAAAGATGGGTAAAGCCCTTTTAAAAAATACCTTATTTTAAAGGTATCCTTCATTCCCCAGCAAGACCTGTTATCTGAGCCACAGAATGTCCATACAGTTAGTATTATTCTTAGGTCCTAACAAGTTAATATTTAAAAGGTTAATCTGAACCACATCGCTACCCAGAGCTCTCCGTTCTGTTCTAGAATCACTGTTGGGTACATCTTTTCAGCAGCTTGTCCACAGTGAGCAGTTAGAACATTATTGTTGACCAACTGGCACCATCACTCAAACTGTGATGCCCACATATGAGGCTGCCTTAAAGCATCTTAAAAGAAAAAATAAAAACATGTTTTTGGACAAGACCAAAATTCAACATCAAGTCAGCATGATCCCTTTAATTCTTTTTTTTTTTTTAAGATTTTATTTATTTATTTGACAGACAGAGATCACAAGCAGGTAGAGAAGCAGGCAGAGAGAGGAGGAAGCAGGCTCCCTGCTGAGCAGAGAGCCTGATGTGGGGCTTGATCCCAGGACCCTGGGATCATGACCTGAGCCAAAGGCAGAGGCTTTAACCCACTGAGCCACCCAGGTGCCCCATCCCTTTAATTCTTAACATCACCTGAAAATACCTGGTTAAGATTGAATTTGATAAACAGAGAGTTTGTTAAATATCTGAACACAGTTTTGAGGGCCCAGTCATCAGTACGGTTAACTCCAGTCATATTGTAGAATTTCTTCTAAATCTATTCTTCTAAAATGTAACATTAAATCATGCTTGCCAATGGTTAGAATTTGTCGGCTACTGTTGAAGTTAGACTGACACAGATTTTGACTGTAAATTAATTTTAGAGATTATGTCACAAAATATCCAATTTAATAGAACAGAGTGATCTCCTTTAGGGTAGTAAAAGAATAGTCATGAACTAAGTAAACATTACCATCTAAGCTGAAAGATGCCTGGTTTTGCATGAGCAACCAAGAAGGTTAGGGATCAGACCAACATCTCTGAGGATAATGCCATCAAATGATATTTCTGAACTCTCATAGCAACTAATGGAATCCCCAAGACCACCCCACATCCAGAGATCTACTAGAAAGACTTCCAGGGCACAGAATAGAGTTGTACTCACAGCTAAGGTTTATCAGAGTGTTGTAGTAAGGACACACAGTGCAATCATATGGGGGAAAAACAGGCAAAGTCTAGAGGAATCCAGGTACAAGATTTCTTATTCTCTCTCTCCCTACCCCCCTCTGTTTTTCTCATGAAGGGTCACCCAAAAAGCATTCTTCCCCCAGCAACAAAAACACAGTAATAAATGTGTGATACTATTGCCCAGAGAAGCTCATTGGAACCTGGCACCCAGGGTTTATACTTTGCTACTCATGCAGGCACCCTTTCATCGAGCACATACCAAAATTCTAGACTCCTAGAAGAAAAGCAGGTCGTCAGCATACACCATGAGATACCCTTATCCTTAAGGGAAGGGTGTATATTACTGTAGGAGACAATTTACTGGCCATAGTCCCAGAGGCCAACCAATGATCAACCTTACAAACAGGTCTTTCTGAGGATAGCCATCTCACGGCTACCATGCCAACTCTTTTCTGTCCTGGGGAGCAAGCCAAAGAAGCAGCCACCGTCATAGAGTTTACAAATGACCCAAGCTTAAGAGGAGTCCCCACAGCTAAAGAACAACCCAATTCCGAGAAGATATTTGCAAATGACATATCAGATAAAGGGCTAGTATCCAAAATCTATAAAGAGCTTAGCAAACTCAACACCCAAAGAACAAATAATTCAACCAAGAAATGGGCAGAGGACATGAACAGACATTTCTGCAAAGAAGACATCCAGATGGCCAACAGACACATGAAAAAGTGCTCCACATCACTGGGCATCAGGGAAATACAAATCAAAACCACCATGAGATACCACCTCACACCAGTCAGAATGGCTAAAATGAACAAGTCAGGAAATGACAGATGCTGGCAAGGATGTGGAGAAAGGGGAACCCCCCTACACTGTTGGTGGGAATGCAAGCTGGTGCAACCACTCTGGAAAACAGCATGGAGGTTCCTCAAAAAATTGAAAATAGAGCTACCTTATGACCCAGCAATTGCACTACTGGGTATTTACCCTAAAGATACAAACGTAGTGATCCGAAGGGGCACGTGTACCCGAATGTTTATAGCAGCAATGTCCACAATAGCCAAGTTATGGAAAGAACCTAGATGTCCATCAACAGATGAATGGATAAAGAAGAGGTGGTATATATATATATATATATATATATATACAATGGAATACTATGTAGCCATCAAAAGAAATGAAATCTTACCATTTGCGACGACATGGATGGAACTAGAGGGTATTATGCTTAGCAAAATAAGTCAATTAGAGAAAGATAACTATCATATGATCTCCCTGATATGAGGAAGTGGAGATGCAACGGGGTTGGGGGTTAAGGGGGTAGGAAAAGAATAAATGAAACAAGATGGGATCAGGAGAGAGACAAACCAAAAGAGACTCTTAATGTCATAAAACAAACTGAGGGGGGTAAGGGGGAGGGCGGTTGGGAGGGGGTGGTGGGGTTACATTATATGTTTAAATAAAAATAAAAATTAAAAAAAAAAAGAACAACCCAATTCCTCCAACACCAGTTAAACAGACTATATCATGAAGCCAGATCTTTTGTCCACAATAAAAGAGTGCCTTTTAATGATGTTGGCAAGGGGGGGGCTCTGTAACAAAACCAAGTAATGGAAGCAAGAACACCAAAAGAAAATGCCTGAGATAACCAGTAGATATAGCCAAGAATATAATCTACTTTGTCCAGATGTACCCTCATCACAGGAACACCGAATTTTCCATTGACTATGAGTTAATCCCATTTTTGTTTCCTTTGTTTGCCTTTTAATATCCAACACGTAGCAAAAATCCATCTTTAGAAGGCGATGAAAGGAGATTGTCAGAATCTATAGGAGACATAACCTGCTAGGGAGCCACGTAGACTTAATCCAGCCTGAGAGAGTGAGCTTTGAAGAGTAGGAGATCGACAACAAACAGCCTGTTAGCGGGGTTTTAAGTGATAGCCGCCAGCCCTCCCTCTGCTACCTGCAGAATTCAGAATTCACAACAGCTCTGAAGCAAGACCCTTATCTGGACATTTGGCCACGTGGATGGAAAAGCAGATCTCAGTCAAGAGAAGTAAGAAACTCTTATGCTGAGTTCCTATGGTGATCTGTGACAGGGAGATAAGCCCAGGTACAATTGAAAGAAAAAAAAATGCCAAGGGTAATCTGGCAGATTGTTGACTAAACAAAATCAGTGTGAATCCAAGGGAGCTGAGGAAAGGAATAAATATGCTGCAAATATGCCATCCATAATTACCGCAAGACTAATCGTCACACGACAGCCCAGTCAAGTCAGAGGCATAAATCAGCAAATGTAGCCACAGAAGTCGGGGCTGCACATAGGCTGTCGAGCAGCTGCAGGGGGAGTCGGCAAGTGATAAGGGCTCTGAAGACATTGCTTTTATAGCTAAGTCCTTGAAGGAGATGGATACTTCAACTCTACTCTAGTCCTCAGGATAAGCATTTGTTGATTATAAACTCCCCGGGAAGCGTGAGCTCCCTCTCCCCTGATACACATCTCAACAACTGGCAGGAATAAGGAAATTTCACTCCACCATACTGAGAAATGAATCCGAAGACGATGCCTCAAAAGTAGCTCCCTCCTTAACACTAGTTGTTGCTGTTTGAATTAAATCTAAGAAGGTTAAGAAGAAATCATGCATTGTGGTTCTAATTCTGCTCAGGAATAAATTATACAAATTAGTGCCCTGCCTTGAAACACGGGTGTCCTTCATTAGCATTCAAAGAACGGAGGTGAGCGCTCCCTTGATTTAGACACGGAGCCACAGAGCCAGGGGTGAAGTCAAAATCAAGCAGCTCAGACCAACTTGGGCCTTTCCCCTGGTAATATTTGCCATTCAGATCGGATCGAAATAAGGCAAAACAGAAATACACTTTCTAGTCTTAGTGATCTAGTCTGTTTATTCCCTTAAAAGGCAACAGAACCAGTCTTTCTGACTACAGTGGTGAAGGGAGTCCACTACCAAATGGAGACCCAGTGGTCTTAGGAGGCCACACTGGGTTACAAGGAGGAGGCAGAATTCTCTTAATTGAGGTGTCCCGGTGACAACGATCACCAAATGCCCACACCAAGGGAAAGAGCCAGTCTGTGAATTTGATTTCTGCCTACCCTTCCATTTTCAAAGTTAATGTCTTTAATGGGTTTTGACTGGATCACAGGTCTTTGGTTAAATGGGACTGTTTTCATTTTAGAAGTATAATAAAATTGCATTAAGTACGGAGAGGAAAGATACAAGTCGGGAACTAGAGCTAAAGAAATGAATGGGCCAAATAGTTGTTTAGTTAAAGACTGTCTTTCATCAGAAATACACATGACTTACACTCAGCATATCAGAGCACCAGATTAAGCAGTACTGGTCTCTATTTGTATGGCAATAGGCAATGTTTGTTTATTTATTCTTCAGGAATGTACCTTGAGCAGTTGAAAGGACATGGATGGAGCTGGAGTATATTATGCTAAGTGAAATAAGTCAGAGAAAGACACATACCATATGACTTCATTCATAAGTGGAATTTAAGACACAAGTACAAGCAAAGGAAAAAGAGAGAGAGAAACCAAGAAACAGACTTTTAGCTCTAGAGAACAAAATGGTGGCCGCCAGAAGGGAGGTGGGGGTGGGGGGATGGGGAAAACAGGTGCTGAGCCCCCAAGGGGATTAAAATTAAAACTTTAAAATAAAAAGGAATATACAGTGACAAGTTAACATTCCAAACATACTCTTATATTCTTGCATATAGTTATTAGTTCAGCAAAGGCTTTCTTCCCCTGGATCACACAAGCATAAACTGCAGGTGGTATGCCCCTACTAATAGTCCGCGTGAGACAATCCTGTAACTGATATCATTAATTCATGTCATTACTACTCCCTTAACTCAAGGAGGATTTATCTGGGCACCTACAATGGGCAAGTCTCTGCAGATCCAAGCTATCTATTGTCCCGGCTCTGAAGGAGCTGAAGTCTAGGAAGGAGACACGGATTCCAACAGACTGGTGACAGATGGAAAGGTCTTCAAGGACCAGCTCTAGTGAAAAACTTGAAGTGGGTTTTATTAATTACTTGTGGAATTTAATAAGCGCTTCTAGAATTAAGGATCCTTAACAAGCCCTTGACTTCTTCAGTTGGTTAAGCATTTCCTTTGTAATATTTATGTCCACTCTTTGGACATTTTCTGAAGAAAGGACTCACTGAGTGTAGGTAACTTTCTGATTAGACCTTGTCTGAATTATTCTAAATTCTAAGTTCGTAAACCCAAACTTCATCTGGCAAATTTGCTAACCATCCCCGCCCACCTCCTGTGGCTGTCAGCCCCAGGGAGCCTTGAGCACTGTGACCTCACATCCTGAGGCTTTCGTGGGGGTGCTGCTGTGCCCCCACAGGAAAAGACAAGGGGAGAGTCTTCATTTCCTTCGTTTCTTCCTCGAAGACCATGTTTATGGGAGCTTTAAGTGGTTCTATAGCCTTTGCACTAATTCGCCTGCATTTTTAATAGGGCAAAAGGCAGCTTGCTTCAATAATAAATTCTGAAATTTAATTTCAGCTTCTGACATTCATGGTTGAGTGTATCTTCCTTTTCCATGAGAGGTTCCACAAATCACTCCTGTACACCTCTACTGAGTCAGACCCAAGGAAGAGGACAGGCTGTGAGGCAGAACTCCAGGCTGCATCATACAGAGGACGGACTTCTTCCTGCCTAGAAAGGCTCGAGACTGCTCTCTGCAGCACGTAGGGGAGCCCAGGAAATGGTCTGTGACGCTCCCAATAAGTTTCCCATTTCGCGGAGTCAGTGGCAGAAGTTTCCTTAAAGAACACACAGCTCTGACATTCCTTTCTCCACTGTTCAGCCGGACCCTCATTTTTTATTTTGAGTATTTTTAAGACAAGGATGAAACCTCATTTCTTCACATTGTTTTATTGGGAACCATGGACTGTAACGAATATTGGGTTTTGTTTTGTTTTGTTTTGTTTTTTGGATACCCTCCTGTAATTTCCAACACGCAATTTTCTCTTTAAGGACATATTGTAGGATCCCCCTCCCCAAGTCCTCACTTGTTAGGCATTTAAGCCTCTGATAAAATATATTAGAACACACAGTAACCAAGAAATCTACCAAGAAGAACCAATTTAGCCTTTGAGGTCCGACCTCCCTCAATTCCCAAATACTGAAGTTATTGGCCACGTGCATGTCAGAAACCGTAAATATCCCAGTGCCTCCAGGAACCCATCCTGGAGAGGCACAGTTAAGCTCAAGTTTCAAACCCATCACTTGCACCCATTGTGAAGTGGGTGCTAAATGCCAAAATTATTTTCCACCCACTGTCTGACTTTCTTTTGTCTCAAAGTAGAGCTGATACAGAAAAGGCTTTTGATTCCTGTAAAGGAGTTTGCCAACAAAACTCTGCACTCCAGGTACTCAAAGTGGTATCTAGTACCTTAAGACAAATTCTTGGGTGGGTCCAGCCAACTGCCATAACCAACAGCCGTATAGTCTCCAAGTAAATTTCAAGCTTTCTTTTTTTAAAAGATCCTTTTGTGGCAGAGCCTAGTGGAAGAAAGAGTGAGTCCACGAAGCCCGATTTTTGTTAGTAGAGAAACTTACAGCCTTGCTCGAAGATAAGACTGCTGCAGTGTCCTGTTCTGAAAAAGGCCTCCCAACATTTCCTTTTAACCAAATACCCTCCATCAGGACCAAAGATGAGACTATATAATGCCTTGGTCCACTCTTGAATTATGTGCTCTAACCATAGCAATCTCTAATTGAGAATCACACACATTTTTCGATGTGCTCTTTGGGTTCAGTTTCATTTGTTTGTTTTTGGCTCTTTTAACAGAATAAAAAATGCACACTTAGTCTTGACTAAAGAGCTGTTAACGGTCTGTGGCTCAGACATTTGCTCACGGGATGACTTGCTTTTACACTTGTGTACAAAGGCGTGCACACTTTTACACATAGTAACTCTGGCCTCAGCGGGCCGCCGTGTGTTAGGGCTGAACACACACACGCACATCCACACATCAGTGCACTGAGCAGGCCAGCGTGCAACTCTCCATTTTTCCTTTTCCACTGCAGTTTCTACCCCAGTCTCCTTGGCAATTTATTCCCACCATGTTCCGGCTTCTTTTCTTTGAACATCTGCCCATGAGGTTTCCTAGCACATGTATCTTTCAAGCCCAGTAAAGGTCATGTTTAAAACCTGATGAGAGCCTTCTCAGTGTGACACAAAACCAGCTTGATTCTTTCTGCACACAATTACTGGCATCTTGGCAGGGCTAAATGGTAAACTCAATTAATAAGGCCTGGAATGTAATTTCCATTGCTCACACTCGTAGTTAAGCTCCGGTTTTCTTACCACAGAGAGGGTCTGCTTTCCATTTAACCTTGAGGTGTTCGTGCTCAACCTTTGTCTCTCTTCCCTGAGACACACACCATGCCCTGAAACACGCTCTAGGGGACAGAGCGGGAAACCTCTGTGGAGTGCGGTCCCATTCTGCGTCCAGCTTCTCATGGGGAGCAGGTTAGGCATTTAGATGGGGCGTATCATCAGTATATGCCAGCAAGGAGTGAGTCAGGCTCCAGAATGCATGAGCTGCGTGGATTTGGTTGGTCTGAGCACATTAACTTCTTGTTGGTCTGCCCATCCCTCCTGCTGTGTGGAGTTGAGAGAAACACAGCAGCGGGCAAGGTGGGGGGCGGGGCGGTCCTTGCTGCATCTCCTGGGGTCTGTCTCTTGGAGATTATTGATTTGGGCACTCCTGACTTTCTAGTACCTGCCTACATGTAGATAAAGAATTGTAGCCCAAGAGCTGAGAGAGACACAAAGTGAGGCAGCCGCTCAGAGGCTGGTTTCAGGGCACGGCCCTCCACCCTCTGACAGGTGAGTATAGCCCAGAGTCGAATATGCAAGGCATCGCCACACTTCTTCCTCCTGCTTTGTTTTTTTTCCCCAGAAAACAATTACACTCAGCAAGTCAACTGCGAGCCTTGACTCTAAATAAGTAGATTGTCAGAGGTGAGGGGAACTAGGAGAATGTATGAGATTATTAGCAAAAACAGAGACATGAACGTGGGCATGCCATGTCTTTCTTTTTTTGATGTTTCAGAATGTGGAAATGATTACTGTGACTGATTCTCAAATGACAACCAATAGCACGAAAACATCCCATCGTTATGGGAAAATTCTGCAAAAACTCTGATATGGCCATTTTAAATTTTTGTTAACATCTGTGTCTCCCAAAAGCGCCTCAGGATGCCCTCAATATTTTGAGAAAAATCTACTTTTGGAATATACATGTAGCTTAGTCTTTCACTAATTTCACTTGCTGCATGCTTGACAGGGGTAGCTCTACTTAAAGTCTTTATTCTTACTGCCTAGATAATTTGTATTCAGCTGCTCTAAACATACTAAGCGATCTTGACTCTAACCGTAATAATATATCTTTGTCACTGGTTCTGTTAATTCTAATGATTGGTCCTAGGCTGTTCCTCCCCTTCCTTTAGGAATGGTACCTTCCAGTCTCTCCATGTGCATGAAAAGTGACAAGCATGGGTCCCCATATTTCTACTTATTGGGCCACCCTAAAGACACGGTTTGTAAAATCTGCATGAATATTATCTTTCTCTAATGAGCTTTGGTTTTGCATTGTTTGTAACTGATGTATAATGCTTTTTCTTTCATAGTAGCTTGTCTAATTACTGCTAGAGCTCTGGAAAATACCTAGCTGAGACCTCACAAGTGATAAGGATAGGATTTGTGGGTTTGTGAGCACTTGGGATGCACCAAATTCCAGCCCAGAATGGCCCCAGCAGGAAGGAAAGATAGGGAGGGCCCAGCAGAGGCAGCACCAGCCAAGTTTGGCTACACACACTTCCAAAAATCCTCCCCAGACTTTGGTACAAATAGTTACTTTGATTTCCTCTCGGCCCAAGTTCCAACAGCTCCAACCCAGGGCACCCCGTTGGCCCCTGACGGAAAGAGAGCCACAGTTGCCAAACATCCGAGCCCTGGGATCTCCGAACTCTTCCTGGCATCACGGTATCTCTCCAGGCTGCCCTGTGGCAGCTAGCCACTCAGGACCGGAGCTGCTCACCTTCCTCTCACCATGCTCAGTGACACACCAAATTTAAAGAGGGAAAAGAAACACCACTTGTGACATTTTTTAAAAAGTAGGCATAACTTTGTATCTGAACAACATTTACCACTCTTTCAAAATGACTATTCTCCACTTGACTGTATTTTAGCCTAACATTTAAAAAAAAAAAAAAAATCTTACAGGAAAAAAAAAATACCCTATACATAAATAAAGCAGAATATAGATGATAGCCTTGCAAATAAGGTTCAGGCGACTTTTCACCCCTCAAACACATCCCTAGAGAGGCCCACGTTTCCACTGTCAGATCCTGCAGGGGGCAGGTGGCTTTGGCCACAATTTAAAATGCGATTTTAAAATGTCGGTTTGACTTTTCAGTCCCCACAGTTAGGCATGGAAGCAGGAGCCAGACTGGCATGTTTCTCAGTTTGGGTGTGATGGGACCCCATTCATGCTGTCACAGACATGGCCAGGCATCTCGCCACTGAAGTCTTTTAAGCTGGATCTCTGAATTTTTCCTGAAACATATTTTCCAACTGTTATAACCCTGCTGATTGCCATCAGGATTGGTTTAAATTTAACATGAAAGATAATATTACTCACTAAGTGAATTATTTGATTGGCTTACTGCTAAACAACTCCTTACCAAATACTTTTACATTGATATAAGTATTATAAGTATTATACACACACACACACACACACACACACACAATTGCAGTCATTCCTTGAGGATGTCTAAAAAAAAAAAAAAAAACACAGAAGTTTTAAGTGTATCATTTCTCTAAAGAGCCTGTCTCTCAAGGATGTTACTGATCAGGGGAGGCCTGAATCAGAGCAAAAAGGAGAAAGCTCCAATTTACTGGAAAAGACATAAAGCCACGGAATAATTATTAGGGAAATCCAGTCCATTGACCATGGTGTAAAGAGGTATAGATTTGTGTTTCTGACAAAAGACAGCTATATGCTTGCCATTTAATTTACTTCAGCTATCTGGAATCCGTGAAGGTGAGGGGACCGGAATCAACCAATTCACCAGTGACCAGAGAAAAACAAAACCACAAGGGGGCTCTGTGGTTTTTGTCCAGTCCCACCAGCGTCTGTAAGGCACCTCGCTCAATGCTGGGATATAAAGATTATGAGAGAGTCTCTGCCTATGCGTTCATAAGCAAGTAGGTGTGACGGGGAAAACCAGGCAGGGAGCAAACATGAATAGGGTCAGTGAAGGAGCGGTAAGAACCCAAAGGAGACAACATCCTAAACCTGCTTAGCAGAGTTGTGGAAGGTTCTGCTCTACCCCAGAGGTGACATTATAGCTGGGCCTTGAGTGACAAGCATGGTTTGACCAGTGTGGGCAAGAAGTACGGCCGTTTCAGGCAGAGGAAACAATTCGACCAAAGCCAGGGAGTGTGTTCAGAACACCTATCACACAGGCTAACCGAGAGGGGGGGGCAGTAAGTGAAAGAACACAAAAGCGGGTTCAGTAAGAAATGGCCTCGTATGCCAAGCAAAGGAATTCAGAATCTATATAATCAGATGTCTCTGAAAATTTATTTGAGTGGAATGGTGAAAATACCCATGTTTGGAAATAGTCTCCAATCCTGTTTATGTGGATTTTATAAGAAACTGGAGGAAGTTAAAATGTTATTGTAAAGGTGGAGGCAAATGAAGAAAGGACCAGACTTGGGGGAGTGAGGGTGGGAATAGCACACTGGGAATAGATTCTGGAGATATTCCAAGCATTCCTTCGACAGAAGTAACAAAAAGCTGTTGCTGTGCCCCAAAATGGGATGAGGGCAGGGTTAGGAAAAGAGTGGGAAGAAGGACGGTCAGGGACTAGAGACCACTCTGCTGCCTGGTTTAGCACAATGCTGGGTGCATAGCATTCAGATGGTAGCTTTCTCCTCAGGGTTATGGGCAGGAAATGGCCTTCATGCACTGCACCCCGTGGACCTCACCACAGGGCTCCCACACAGTTCCCCACACTGTTCCCCACATTCTGGGCCACGCTAGGAATCCACTACTGAGATGGCAGAAAACTTCAGCTCCTACTTAGATCCGGTCGTGGGGTTAAGACCCAGTTTTTCTGGTTTGTTTTTTCAGAGGACAGGGATAGGCAGGGTACTAAGATGAGTGATGCTGTTTCTCCCCTAAGGGAACTCTGTATGTGGAGAATGTTTAAGGAAAACATGGTGCTTGTCATTCATAGAAAAATACTCCTGAATCCCACTTGTTAAAATCATTCTCAAATGTATTATGTATGTATGTATAAATGTGTTATATTCCTGCATTGATGTACAAAGTATTTTGAAAACAAGCATGCTCTGCTTAATTTTCCTTTCTGGGTGCATATATACCCTTTGAAATCTGGATTCCACCCTTAAGACTCCAGTGAAAGTATCCCCTCCATGATCACCGGTCTCACCATGCTAACGAAGCCCAGGGACTAATTCAATCCTTCTTCCTCTTGGGACTCCCTATAATAGTGAATACTACTGATTAGTATAGTAGCTGGATTTTTCTCTTACTGCCTTGACTGCACCTCCAGGGTGTCCTTCAACTCCCTTCCCATCTAGAAACACCCCTCCCCAACTTTTCCCTCAGGGTCTCACTCACCCCTATGGTTCCACCTGTCACTACTGTGCAGGTGACTCATTTCTGTTTCATCATGTCTGGCTTCATTCCACAGCCCCACCCTGAGACTTCTCACTGCCTGTTAGACATTTCTAGCCAGATACCCCACATTTGTGTATCCAAATTTGTATTTATGATCTTTCCTCCTGAAAATACTCCTCCTCTTGAATCCCTTATTAATTAAGAGACCATCAATCCTCTTTGTCATCCAGCTCAAAACCATCTCAACTGCCTTCCCACTCATCTATCTATCTGTCTGTCATCTATCTCTCTATCTATCTATCTCTGGTTCCCAAGTGGGAGTGATTTGAGTGAAGTCTCATTTCTCACAGGGCCCTCTCCACCATTCCTGTTGTCATTCTACTCCAGTTCAGGCCCATTCCACAGGATTAAATAGCCTTTTACCTGTTTTCTGTACTGCTGTGGCCAGTCCTCCCAGCTCATTGATGCCAGAGCAATTGATTGTCTTTAAGGACTGCACCACTCAAAGACCTTTTACACACACACACACACACACACACACACACACACACAACCTTAAATTAGTCCCCAGAGCCATCCCTGATTTGGCCTCAGCCAAATCAGTCTAATCTCTTATCTCCCACAATAGCCCGTTTCATCTCTGTGCTCCAGCTACACTGTCCTATATTCCCACCTTCATGGTTGGGCCATGCTGATCCCTTGGCTTGAGAAATCCTTTTCCCAAATCATGTCCTCCTTTAAGAACCAGGTCAAAGGCTGCCCCTTCCATGATTCCTTCCCCAAGTTCACCATTCAGAAGTAACTTCCCAAGTCCTCTGAAATCCCATAGCCCTTTATATCAACAACAGAATTATCAATATCTCCATCCTTCCTCCCCTTTATAGAATTCAAATACTGGTGATCACCTCGGGTTAATACGGTGCTTTACAGAGTGAACAAGTAAGTGAATGAATGACTAAGAGTCTTACACTATCACAAAGTTATTATTCTGACAGCAAATTTCAACATGAGCTTCTGTAGATAGCTAAGGAGGGCTTCGGACGATGTCCCAAATCTCCAGTGGTTGTCTCAACCCAAACCGGAAGTAGGACTTTCATTGCTGTGGTGGTGGTGGCTGTGGTTTTCCTAAACTCCTGCCTGCCTGCTTGTTTTCTTACTGTATCTCTTTCCATTAAGGGGGAGTAGAGGAAAATCGGCTAATTGATGTTCCAGGCAATTGTTTCTGGTTAATCTAAGTTTTATTGTTTCTAGATGTTTTCTCTCAACCTGTAGTTCAACCTGTGTTGCCGGTACAAATTGTAGTTTAACCTGCCGGAGTTGCTTCTTTGTTATGGAAGTGTCATGTATCATAGTCTCCTAGAGACTTCGGGGCACTGTGAAACAGAAGCTAATGTTAGGTCTATCTGTGTGGGATTATGTGCCTACCTTCCTGCTGTGAAAAAGGGGCCATTCAGAAAAACTCTCTATGCTCTTTGTCTTGTCTCCCGGGTCTATATCAAGTTCAACCAAATGGACCTATTTTATGATATGTGTCAGACATGTTTTGATACTATGGGGGCTACAGAAAAAAAAATGTGGCATTGTCTCTCCCTCAGGAGCTCCCTTCAGGAGCTCTCCATTTCATTAAAGAGCTACAAATACTCACTTGGAACAAATACAAGACAGTCAAAACCTAGATGATAAGGGAGTTTGAGACAAGAGCAGGAAATAATGATCAGAATAGTCAATCAGGGCTCCTTGAAGGAAGCTAGTCATGGATAATCTTTGAGGAACCAGAGGGTTTGGGAAGGCAAAGGGCCCTACAATCTGAAACAGAAATAGGACACTATAGGAGATGATTTTGATGCTAAGAAGCAAGTGACTATAGGGCCCCTTTTGAAAAGTAGAGGGAGTAAAAGTGCTAGAATTTTGAATGATTGGAAGAGGCCGGTGTCTAAAAACCACTGGCAATGAGGAGGCACAGAAGATTCTTGAGCAACACACCGATACGGCCAAAGTATTTTTAGGGATGACGGAGAACATTATAGAAAGAGTTCGTTTTGTTTTGTTTTGTTTTCAAAGCATTTTCAATCTTAGCTACCCATCAGAAATACCTGGAAACTTACATGTAAAAATTACCCGTAGAGCCTTCTCCCCAAATTAGTTCAGCCATTGGCAGGCGGCAGGGCGTGATTGCCATGAGTGGGAATGCAGGCTCAGGTATGCTGTAATTTTTTTTTTTTTTAATGTGTCCCAGGTCAGTGCTTTGAGTAGCCAGAGTTGTGAATCAATGGTGGATCAGATAAGGAGGTAAATCAGATAAAGAGGCTATCCCAGTAACCTAGAAATGCAGAGATGGGTTAATGAGGTGCTGAAAACAATCAAAATGAAATACAGGAGAGTTGACACTATCAAGAATCTTGAAGAGAATCACTAAGACTTGGTAACAGATGGTGTAAAGGGAATAAAAATTAGGGAGGACTCAAAAATCATCCCAAGGTAAGATCTTAAGTATTGGGGAAGATGGCAGAGCCACTGTCAGGAAAAAGAAATAGAAAAATTCAGAAAAGATGCCATTAACAGGACAGTTACCTTTCAAGAATTACTTAACTCCTCAGGGCCTCACTTACCTGTACAAGGATAGGGTTCGATTACATGATGCCTTCAAGTACTAGAAATGAAAGTAATGTGAGTGAACTAATCTGGGTGTGGGGAGGAGGCATATGGGATTTTAAGAGATTCAGATGGTGATTCGTAATATGCAGATGAGTACATTTCCAGCAGGTAAAACCCAGAGGACAGTTGGGGTCCCCAGGGAAGAACACAGAAAATTGGGAGTGAGAGGAAGGCCAGGAAAGGAGAATAAAAATACAGAATTTCCCTCATTGCCTGCCCTAGACTCTGTGTCACCTCCCCGCTCCCCTGTGACAGGTGAGCAGTGACACAGTGGTCCCTCATAATCCCAACTTTAATGTATGGATACAGTCATCTTTTACATGACTACTTGGAGTTGCTTTCATACGCTAGGTGTTTCTGGTGAAAGATTATCTCTTGTTAATGTAGTGCCTTCAAAAAATGAATTGGGTCATTTTGTCATTCATTATGAAAATTCACTAACACAGAGAAAGCAAGGAGTAGGAATTCTTCACATCTCCTTCTATATCCAAGATATCTCTCTTTTTTCATACAAAATGCCAGAAAGGGGGAAAGATTATCTTTTCCAAGTGAAATACACCTGTTCAGTTGGACTTGCTCTTTATTTCCCTCAAGAGCTTATTATCCCTGGGTATACAGCAATCAATACAGTAGCTTGTTTTCCACGTGAAATATGAGGCGATGCCCATACACAAAACAATCTCACTGCTTACCCCACTTGTAAATATTTGTTGGTTGCCTCTCAGTTGTCAAATACAGTAAAACTGAGTCCCAGTGTTGTTACATCCAAAGCTGTAGGACACCTACAGGCTCCACCCAGAAAGCTCCGGATGCTCCGGTTAGGCCACAGGATATACAAATGGCCCACAGGCATGTGATAGGATGTTCAGCCTCACTCATCATCAGGGAAATGCAAATCCAAACCACAAGGAGACATCACCTCACACCTGTCTGATGGCCACAATAAAAAGAGAAAAGAAAGGAAAAGAACAAGCATTGGCAAGGAGGTGAGAAAATGAGAACCTTCATTCTGTGGGTGGTACAACTACCATGGGAAATGGTATAGAGATTCCTCGACAAAATTAAAAAGAGAGCTACCATATGATCCAGCAATCTCACTTCTCCATGTATAGATCCAAAAGAATTGGAAATGGGATGTCAAAGAGGTATTCACACATCGTTGTACTTGGCAGCACTCTTCACCGTAGCCAAGAGGTGGAAGCAACCCAGGTGACCATCAGGCAACCTAAATGGGTAAAGACAAGGTGGCATAGACACACGATGGAATATTATTCAATCGTTAAAAAGAAAGACCTTCTGTTGTGTGCTACACCCCAAATTAACCTTCAGGACAGTCCGCTTAAGCCAGGCACAAAAGACAACTACCTCATGATTCCACCTCTGTGAGCTATCTAAGTAGTCAAGTCTTAGAAACAGAAAATAGAATGGTTGTTTCCAGATGGGAGTGAGGAGGAACGAGTGAGCTCGTTCAACAGTCACAGGGTTTCAGTTTTGAAGATGAAAACGTTGTAGATATCTGTTGCTCAACAGTGTGCATTTGGTTAACATGACTGTACTGCACCCTTAAAATGGTTAAGATAGTAAATTTTATGTTTTTTTACCCACCCCCCCCCCAAAAAAGAAGAAAATGCCCCATTGGGCTTTTAGGAGAACCTGCAGTTCTAAAGCTATGGAGTTCAAAGCACAGAGGATTTCCCACCTACTGAGCTTTATTTTGTAGTTTGCACTGATGCTGGGAAGCCCTTATGGCAACTAGATGAGAGCTGATGACCTTCTTCTTTTTTATTTTTTATTATGTACAGTGAGCCACTGTATAGTATATACGTAGTGCCTGATGTAGTGTTCAGTGATTCATTAGTTGCATATAACACCCAGGATTCATCACAGCACATGCCCTCCTCAATACCCATCACCCTGTTACCCTCTCCCATGACCCTTCTCCCCTCCAGAACCCCCAGGTTGTTTCTCGAGGTCCATAGTCTGTCATGGTTCTTCTCCCTCTCCGATTTCTCCCACTCTGGATTTCCCTCCCTTCGTCTGTGGTCCTCCGTGCTATCACTTACGATGAGCTTCTTCAAGGAGCGATCAATAGGAGAAAGGCACTCATTACCACAAGCTTGGCATTAGCATCCTCTCTTACCAGGTCTGTTTGCTTGTCTAAATCTGCTGCTTAGGTTCTTGCCTTTGTTTGGTTGAGTTTGGCTTTGGAGTCCCACCAGGGAGGGCAGAAGTAGGACTGCATGTGTAGAAAAGGAGGTTCCTGGATCTGGTGTTATTTCAATGGTTTATTTATTTAGACTACTTGGTATCCCACCTCTTATCACAGAAGCTTCTTTGAGACAGTGGGTCAGGTTCAGTGGGGAGGAAGAATAGGAGGAGGAGCTTGCCAAACAGACCCACGCTAAGAGAACAGAGTCCTGCTTCCCCCACCAAGAAGTTCACGGAGAAAAGTGTTCCCCTTTGTCTTCTTCGGGAGCCTCAGGTGGTGGGAGGTGATGCTCGCCAGTGATAGGCGAAGTCAAGGGAGATGTTATTTAGTATTGTAGAATGTGACGTGAAGATCACAAGCCTCTTTGTGCCTTCCTGTGACCTTATTTTTTTCAAAAAAATTTGCTGGATTTATCTTTCTTATCTCTTAGTTCTTTAGCTACTAGATCACTTCAAGCCCAGACCCCCATACTAGCCCCTACAAGGACTGTCTGCTGACAGAAGCCATGTCTACTAACTCAGGCATCCATGCTTAGTACCCGATGGTGCCTTGCACTGCATTGTGTGAATGAATGAATGAATGAATGAATGAATAGAAAGAAAATAGCAGAGTCAGGACCTGCCCTCCAAAAAGCTATGGTGCATTAGGAAAAAGAAAACAAGCACTCCTTTGACTGAGGAACTTAAAAATAATCATGGCACATAAGAAATGCTCAGATGGGAGGAACATAAGTAGAGTTAGCTAAGGTGGGGCATGCAGGGTGGGGGAATCCTCTTTAAGAAAGAATTCCTACCCTGCCAGTCTTCAGCATTCCAGTATGGAAATTAAGTTCTTTTTAACTAACCACAGCATCTTTTGCCTAGGTTTATACTAAACCAACTGTGTAAAGTGACTGCATTCTCAGAATGAACTGCCATATTCACCCAGTAGAACTGGTTTCCTCCATTTAAGAAAAGGTGTGACATAAATTCAATTCATAAAAGAAAGTGGTATTGGATCCAGCCGATTCTGAGGTAGATCTTGTGGGAGTAGGAGCGAGCTTGAAAATCACAAAGCTAGAACTAAGCCTTTAATACCTCACAGCAAGCTCCAAGTTCAGTTTGGACTACTGAACAGAAGGCAGCAAAATCCGGTCAATTATTTCCACCTCTATTTCCTAGCAAAGAGTAAACAATTTTCAGCTGAAATTTTTTTCTGACTTAGCCTTTTCATCATTCTTCTCCATCTGATCTTTCCACAATCCACCCACCACAGAAAATGCCTCCACTTTGAAACAAGGAAAGGGCGCACGGTGTGGGGGAGGGAGCCCAGGAGAGTGAGGGAGAACAGCCTTAGACGTTAGGTCCTGCCATGGACCCAAGAGGAGAAAACACAGGAAGAATCTGGTTAGCAGATTCCTCCTGAGAGAAAGCATGTAGGGGCCTTAGCCTCACTCTTGGATCTCCAAATAGACACATATTCCCCTGGTCAGTTCACGGCCTGTCGGTCCTCATGGGCCCCCACCCCCTTTGAAGGTAAACATGACAAGGAAAGGATCCCCTCCCCCAATAACCTGAACAGTCAGAGGAGGTCGCAAGCCTGGGACACGTTCTGTATTAAGGGTCTCCTCAACAACTGCTCGAGAAAGGGCTGTCTAAAAGGCTACTGAGCTCCTAGAACAGGAATTAAGAAAGAATGTACCTTAAATCTCAGTTTTGATAGTGTTCCTCCAGACGTTCTGTGGCTGCATTGGTTCTCAGATGATGCCCTCCTGGGAGCTCTTCTTGAGATAACTTTTACTGAGTTTAACAAATTAATACATATTACAGAATATCTCAAAAACAAAAATAGTCAAGAAAATATCTCTTCCTCTCTTTTGAAAATGTAACCATTTTGAAACTTACTTTTTTTCATTTGACAATATTTTTTGACTACTAGGGAAACTAAATATCCTTCCTTTTCTTTTAAGATTTTGTTTATTTATTTGACACACAGAGAGAGATCACAAGTAGGCAGAGAGGCAGGCAGAGAGAGAGAGGAGGAAGCAGCCTCCCTGCTGAGCAGAGAGCCTGATGCGGGGCTTGATCCCAGAACCCTGAGATCATGACCTGAGCCGAAGGCAGAGGCTTAACCCACTGAGCCACCCAGGCGCCCCTTAAATATCCTTCTATATGTTTTTCATGACTGCCTCGTACATTGTGGTATAGATTTATCACTTAATCTCCTATTTTGACTTCTTTTATTTTTGAACTTTTTCCACTATTATGAAAAAAATAATACAAAAAACCCACCCTTCTAGCTATACCATCCCCTCTGTCTTTGATTCTTACCTTAGGAAAACCTTTGAAAACAAAACCACTGGGTCAGAGTATCTGCAGTCTCATGGAAAGATGGACAAAGTCAGGCGAGTCAGCTTTGGGACCTACCCTTGAGTAAGGAAGTAAAATTGTTATTTAAGTATCTTTTCCAATAGCCAAGCATTAGAAACCCTAGCAAAGGCAGTGAGATCCACTAAAGAGTGCCCAGAGTCGAGAGTCAGCACTGCAGGGGAAGGCCAGGCTGCCCCACACACCGGGCAAAATGCCGTGGCCTCAGCTCTCCAGGGTCCCCCCCACCAACTCGTTTATAACATGGTGACATGTGTGACCACCCCTCCAGCTTAAGCACAGGAGGACTCCCTTCAAAATTGGGGGAGTACAGACTAACAATTGCATCTTATTTTTTAGGATGGACAGTGTGTTTTACTTCTGTCATCCCTTCCATTTTGTTTAGTTTGTTTTTTAAACAGTACTAACAATATTTCTCAAAGAAGCAGAGTGCTGTGTGCAATCTCATTTAAGTTTCTTGACAGTTTAAAAAAAATCATAGACCTGCTCAGATAACTCAGAAGCCCCTGCCTCTGTGTATACTGTGTTTCTCCAGGGAAGAACAATTAGTCAGGAAGAGGCCCAAGCCCATGACACCACTGACATTACTTACCATGGCTTTCTTCCAAAGTGTTCTGGGCAATGAGACTCTTTGGGACGCTTCAAGAATGGGTGTTGGGCAGACTTCATCTGCCCACAGCAGCACTGACCGATAGCCCGCTAACCACTGACTTGCCCACAGACCTACAGCAGGCTGGTGTTCAACATGGGGCTGGGCCATCACCGGAGGCCATCGGCTTGTGGCTTCAGAGGTATCACCCGGCAAAGCAGGATCTTGAGGCTCATTTCTGTTAACTTGAGTGTAATGATGTTGCCACTTGAGCAACAGGCTGAGTTGGTAATGTGAGAGGAAAGTGTCAGAGCCCATGTTAACTAGTTGTCCTTCATCCTGGTAACCATGCCTTACCTTTACGTATGTGCTGTTTCACTGAGTCATATGAGGTGATGTTTTTAGCTAAAGCTCTTAGAATCCCGTAAAGACAAATCATAACACAGGAGAAGCCTCTCCACATTTTAACTCAGAAATCTAAGACACAAAAGGACTTTCTCTCTCTCTCTCTCTTTTTTTTTTAGATTTTATTTGTTTATTTGAGACAGAGAGAGCAGTAGGATGGGGCAGAGTGGGAGGGAGAACCAGACTCTCCACTGAGCAGGGAGCCCTTTGCGGGGCTCAATCCCAGGAGCCTGAGATCATGACCTGAGCAAAAAACAGAAGTTTAACCTACTGAGTCGCCCGGGCACCCACAAAAGGAACTTCTGACCACACTAACCTACTAACCTAAGCCTAATGTAGAAACAAACATTTCAGTTTCCTTGCTGTCTCTGCATTCATCTCAAAAGTATTTCCAGCTGAGGAGCAGAAGCCTATGGAAAACCCTCCTGTGTCACTCAGTCGCTGTCCAAAGCAGACAGCCTTGGCACTTTGGGAAAGAGCTATCTGTCTTGTGTGACCACCTTGGAGGAACTGAGAATATTCCTTTATATTCAACCTTCACTTTGAATAGCCATCCTCAAGTTTTCAGCAGGAATGACTAAACAGCCTCTTGGGCGGAAAAAAAGAGACTAAATGAATTAGAATAGTGCTCAATAACATTGATCTAAAACCATCAGGCAATTTAAATATGAGATCCCTAAGGTTCAGACAGGTTTCTAGCTGAAGGGTGAAACTATTCAAGGACAAAACTGAGTATGAAAATGTGTTGTACAAACACAGCTGTAGTGCTCACTTCATACATAATAGCCAGCAAAGAGCAGTTGAGGAAACTTCTTAAGATGGGAAAAATGGAAAATCTAGACAACTTACAGCTGGCAATAGAAAGAATTTTCTCTATTGTGTAAGATTTATTGACCTTTTATGTAGGTATCATACAGCCTTCATTATCAGTCTCAATGTATAAAATGGTGTTTGAAAAAAGGAATAGTGGCATATTTCATAGGCCAGAAGACCATAAGATCTTAGAGTGAGTGTCTCATTGCCAAGAGCACAAATGCGTGGAAAATTGCAGATATAAATTCTGAAGTACATCGATGTTCAATGAGACCCTGAATGCATGGAGTTCTCATTTTCTTCTTCTGAACTAAATAAGGAAACACTAAGACATCCTGCAATGTTTTAAAACAAGCATCGCACTGATGGCTTTGCTCCGCCAAGTTTATTATTAGACGACATCATCTGGCAGAGTCTGGCAAACTGTATCCTTGGAATGGATGGGATTTGCTTATCAAATTCAAATAGATCCCCCACCCCCACGCCACATCCACAACACGAGAGGGGCGGAGAGGAGGCAATAAAGGCTATTTGTTAGGTGCTTTACTGCAAGCCCCTAAAACATCACGGAATTGCAATGCTGTCTGCAAACATTTGTTACGGGCCAGAGCAGATTCCAGGAGCAAGTATGGAGCCCTCAGCCATGATCTTCAGTGGAAAGGGGGCTCAGAGAGGATTTCCGTCAAGCAAGAATGGCTGAGCATCAGAACAGACGTTGGCCAAGGTGCGAGCACTAAGTGAAATGTCTAGAAGGAGAAAACTTCAGCCGTGGGCCTTAGCCCTACGTGCCCCAAGCCACAGACGAACTGAACTGAAGCTTCTCCAGTTAGCCCTTGTTTGCATTTGTAATGACCATTTCCAGGGAGAAATACTTCACTGATGGGACTGGTGATGTGCTACTCAGGAGATGACATCTCCTCTTCCATTTCACAGTGTCTCTTCTCATCCTGTCTTGTCCTTTAAACAAGGCAATATGTCATAAGTTTGATGTGGAGAGGAGAGAATAAATTCAACTTTAATTTTGAAGCCATTTTGGAAAATGTCCCAGCTTTCTTTACAGTCACTGGAAATTCCTCAAGATGCCTTGAAACTAAGAACAGAAATCAACTATTTATGTTTGAGACCCATCCTGGGATGAACGGAGGCCCTGGGACAAGCCATTCTCCTGATCCCAAATAGTGTGGAATGAAAATCCTGTTTACATAAATATAAGTGTAGGAGTGCCTGGGTGGCTCAGTGGGTTAAAGCCTCTGCCTTTGGCTCAGGTCATGATCCCAGGGTCCTGGGATCAAGCCCCGAATCGGACTCTCTGCTCAACGGGAAGCCTGCTTCTCTTCCTCTCTCTCTCTCTGCCTGCCTCCCTGCCTATTTGTGATCTCTGTCTGTCAAATAAATAAATAAACTCTTTAATAAATAAATAAAAGTGTAGAGAAGAGAAATGTTATAGAAAGAAAGGGAAAAAAACACACTGGAAGGAAATCCAAATTTTTAATAGTAATGTTTTTTTCTATGAGGACTACCACTCAGATAATACACTCTTACCTATTATCCAGATTAACTATTATCCAAATCCAAATTAATGTGCTATTTTAGTAATTCAGAAAAAATATTTTAAATGAATCTATAGAATAGGGAGGAAAAAAATGAGAGTGATTTCAGCTGACACATTTCATCTGTATAACCTGCTACAGGTTTATGCATATATGAGAATACAAATTATTTGCACAAGGAATTTTAGGAAACTTCTGGGGATCACTATTTTCTCCACCCAGGCTTCTTCCTGAAATACACTTCTTCAAAGCATAAAAAGCAAAGCAATCCCCCAATTTAATATTTCCTGGATATTAGTGCATATAAGTGATGTCCTCACTTTGCCAGTGAGGACATCAGAATATCCATTGGGCCACCCATTTAAGTTCAGATCCGTCATTTCAAAATACCAGCCGGGCAAGGTCTTGTTTGTTTGTTTGTTTTGAGTTGATTCACTCCTTCAGTCAGCAAAGTTTTCAGTGCAGGGCACTTCCCATAGGACTTTAAGGAACAGAAAGATAAATAAACAGTGGTTGTCATCCAGTAGACAAGCCCTACGAATCTCTCCATAAGTTGATAGCAGCCAACATGTGCTCAGAAGAGATGCACGAGGTGCATCATTTGCGAGCTTCTCAAGGAAGACTTTAAGAATGTGCTGGCATTTGAACAGAGCCTCCAACGATAGGCAGGCTTTCGGGAGGCAGAGAAGCCGTGGGGCCATCCAGTCAGAGCAAAATCAATGCACGTGAGGGCCTGAGGGTTAAAGCAAGGAAGGCATTTTGACTGGAATGTTAGGTATAGGCCAAAGAAATGGCGTGATGGAGGCCGGGCCTACAGTTGAGGCCCAGCACAATGGAGACGACAGGGCAGGGGGAGGGCACAAGAGAGGCTGGAGGTGGGAGTAGCGATGACAATGTGGGCACCACCGCCATGTTGTAGATGGGCAGAAACAAGGGCCTCAGCTTGGGCAGGAGTGCAGGGGGCCGGGGAGGGGGGAGCACAGACACAGGGAACTTCCAGTTCCCTTCTGAAAGGACTTTGGGGGAGGTTGGCTCCCCAGTGGCCGGCTGGCAGAGGGAAGAAGTGGGGAGTGAAGATCACAGTAGGTTTAGGGCCAATGACGAGTTCGCCATGAGAGAATCCAAGAAGCCTCTGCAGCCTTCTCAAAGGCAGTGTGCTGTGGCGCAGAATCTCGCCTGGTGCAATTAGAGGCTCACCAGGAACTAATCCTGTTCATTTTCTTCTCCTCGGGCAGTTCCACACCAAAACTTCCCCAGACAGCTGAGCTAGACAGATAGGTCTCCAAGAAAGAAGATTCTACTGCCCCCTCCCCCTTTTTAATAGCCTTCACACAGGAGAATTTATTATCTGTTGATAATCTAAATCACCCTGCTCCAAAACTTCTTCCTTTCCTCTTACAGTGATCCACACAGAGCACAGAACACCCCCCATCATTGTGCGGTTTCTCGTCAGAAATGGCCGTTCTCTGACTGGTCCGTACGTCAAATTTAACATCAACAGGGGCTTAGCCTCTATGTTATATAAAGACTGAACTGATAAGCAGTTACCTGGTTACGTAGCTAGTGGTGCAAAGTGTCCTTCAGCGACTTTATATTGCCAGTTAATATATTTAATATTTAATGTTATAAACCAACATGCAATATAGGACTCTTAAATTACTCAGCCTATATATGTTTTCATTTGGGAAGAACATTTTATTAGCATATTTATGATACAATCTCAAGACGTAATATGGCTTAATTCTATTAATAAAAACTAATTTAAAAATCATTATCTTTTTAAATTATAGCTTTTGATTTAGTTCTTTCCTGCTCAGCAAATAAGGGTAACTGTAGCTCATGCAGTTGATCCATAGCTAATTTTGTTCCTGTGAAGCTATCCTGAGTGATTTAGTAGAGGAAGTTGATTAAAAGCAACACCCTCAGAGCTCCCCATAACTTGGCCATGGCTCAGCTTGTGAGGCAGAGATTTAGCCTCCAATAAAGCTGTCCGCTAATTCCATTCCATGGTCACAATCTTTAGCCCACAGGAGCCCTGTTGAAGGCAATTCAGATTGGATGACCAACAGCCCCCCACCCCTGCCTCCGCCCCGGGATGACTCACACCATCTGCATAGCGTCTTCGCTTGGCTTGACACGAGCCACTCCTATTTCTGGCCTGTTAGGACCCAGAGAATGTGGGATGCCCTCCTTTGGTATTAAGTTCCTACCTCCTCAGTTTTTAAGCGGTGTACTCACCCTTCAGGTTCTGCCAGGTCTGGGGTCTTGACCTTGGCTGAGTTCACAGGAAGGATACAAAGCTGCCAAGTGTCCAATAGAGTGAGTGTCATAAGGCTTATGGATGAGAACTTAGTCTAGAATGGCTGCTGGGATGGAGAGCTGAGGAGGAGGGAGTGGAGAAGACACATCTACCATCTAGATTTTAAGTTCCTTGGGATAAGGCTGCAAAGCACTCACAATATACCTAGAGGGGTCTGCTGCTTGCCTGAAAGCAAAGCACAAAGGCAAAGACAAGAGGCTGTCCATTCACCTACAAATGAGTACTCCCTTGTGGCTACTAAGAGTGTTGCCATAGTCACAAACATTTTCAATTATAGGAAAAGCCAGCTTGTTTCAGAGTTAAGCCAAAATGCATCCATTACCAAAAAACAAAAAACAAACAAAAAACGCACTATCCTTTGATCTAGCCCTGGAAAGCTTTTGAGCCAAAAAACTTACACAGTAGCCAAGGGTGAACTAGCTCTATAGCTGCCAAGAAGGCAATTGAGTTTTCCCCTCACACACTGGTTGATATATTAAAGTTAGCAGAAAAGGGGAAACAGACTGAGAAATAAGCATATGACACTACTAGAACTCTTTCCTTTTATGGAAACCTCAAACCAGTGTGTATCTTAAGGGAAACTGGTCAGCGAAATGGTAAAGCAGGAAGGTCAAGAGATGTTGAAAAGTTAAATCATTTCTAATTCATCTACTGTTATTAATTTGAAAGCTAAAGCATGTTCCCACTTGAATCCATGTCTTCCACCAATTTCCCCTTAAGATCTTTTGCTCTTTTTGTGCTTTCAACCAGACTCCCAAGTTAATGCTGGTCCCCAATCACAGGGCACTCTCGCATTGGGGTATTACTTTCCAGTGGGTCACTTCTGGTGGCTCCCTCCCCCTTTTGTTTGTCTTCCAGTATCAGTCCGATGTTCCCACTCTGCTTTACCTGTCCACTGGCGTCTTTTGCCCCCGTAGAGATCCAGAAGTGTATAATTCTAATCTCAGGCTGATTTCATGGGTGGTTAGAGTTCTTTGGTGGGTAATAAGCTCACTTTAGGGGACAGGTTGAAACAGCGCCTCCTCCTACTTCTCCGCCATCTTGTCTCCTCTGAACCCATGTCTTTACCAAGAGAACTGCTTGGAGTTGTGAATGACATGGGCTCTGATGAAAGGAAATCTCCGAGTCAGATGGAGGCAAGGAGGCTTTGTCTCACATGCACGCTTAAGCATCAGGTTGTTGACTGGAACTGAAAAGGCTCATGAAAATATCATCATTATTCAGGTATTTTCTCTCAAAAATAAGTGTGAAGGAACTTTCTGTGTCTTCCTAGAGGTCAGTGTATAACTCTATTAAAGTGCTTAACAAATTGTATCATATTTATTTAGGTGCCCTTTATTAGAATATGAGCTCCACAAAGTCAGAAAGAGCAATTTTTAAAATTCATTTTCATATTCCCAACGGCCAGCCATGGCTCTGCCTTAGGGATGCGAACAGGCCACTTAGTGATGGAAGGAATGGATGAGGAAGGAGAGGAACTAAAGAGACTTGGATGACCTCCTACTGCCCTGCCACTAAAGGTCATTAGGCAGTTGTTGCTGCCCTGTATTCCTCTGTCTTCATTACTTAAATGCATCCTCAAGCTTCTGAGGCAGGCTTCCCTCAAATGACTTCTCTTGAGTCCTGAGTTTCTGTTCACATTTGACCTTTATTCCCACCTTATGCAAATGAAGACACTAAGGTCCTTTGAATGATGTTGACTTTGCCACTGATTCTCTGACTTTGTCTCTCAGTGGGAGCCTCCATTAGCCAAACACTAACCTCAAATGGGCAGTTAGTTCCACAAGGGCACTGATGTTGTTTTGTTGACCACTGCGTCCTGTCGCCTACCATCTGATAGTCTCTGCAAAGGTCTGTTCAATTGAGAAATGTGCCTCAGTCTAGAACTGCCAAACCGACCAGTCTTCTATACTCCCATGAGAAAATAAGACAGGAATAAAAAACTATACTGAAAGTCTGCGTTAAGATTGAGTGGTTCACTAATATACAGCAAAAGGTGAAGCTGGAGTCTGAGGATATGCTGTCATCGTGGGTGGCTTTTATACATGTGCCATTCTGTCCCCGACTGACAATGATAGCAGATGACCCGTTATCATGGCTATGTTGAGAGAAGAAGAAAACATCTCTGCTCTAGCCCTACACAATACACACACACACACACACACACACACACACACACACGTGCGTACACGGGCACTCATACACACAGACATACCTACTTAAAGCAACAGTATTCCCACTTAGAAATAACTGATGACAATCTTACAAAGAGAGAGAATGCCCTGGGAACTCTGGATCCTGAAAAGGGAATATTAATAGTACTGTAAGTTTGGGGGTGGAGTGAAGAAATCGCATGATTTTCATGAACATTTCTCATAAAATAATGAAATAAAGATATTCTCCTTAAGATAGAATTACGAGTTAAGATACAAATTACCCTTTTTTTTTTCCATTTACCTTTAATCAGGCTACCCTGGGAAGATGAAAGAGCTAAGAGAATTGAACTTGAACTTGAAAGAGATAAGATTTATACCCAAGTGGTTGACCTGATCCATTCATTGCCCTTTTTTTTTTTTTGCATTTGCTTTCGGTTAGGGTCTGGCAAAAATCAAACTTAGTAAAATTAATTGTTATACCAAAAGGACATCATTTTTCAGTTTAGAGTCTGGCAAAAATCAAACTTAGTAAAATTAATTGTTATACCAAAAAAGGACATCATTTCTCAGTTTTTAAGCTTTTGAAACTGAAATGACACATTTTAAAGTTTATAATTATTTCCTCTCAGTAAATTGGGGATTCCTGTGTCCTAGGGAAAGACATTACCAAAAATAAAGTGCAAGACTGAATGGCCATCACTCATTCGTAAACAAACAATGTGAGAAGTTGACCGTGAAGACATTGCCGCACATCCACTAAAATGCCTTTGACTTGCTTGATCTACTCAGGCTTAAATGCTAAAAAATAGGAAAGTGCGGGGGTGCATCCTCTGGGACTCTGAACCTAAAACCCTAATCCAGTTTTTTCGGTCATTTCAAGTCAATATAAACAGAGATTTTGGCCAATCCTTTCCACTCCCAGAGGTCAAGAGAGCAGCAGTATTTCTAAAAATTAATCTAAAACTTAAGTTCCCAGGGCCACTTTCTCTTGATCTTTACGGCTGATATGAAGCTCAGAGTCCACACTTCCAACACAGATTGTCCCCATCACACACTTCACCTGCCACACACAGAAAAATTAGGGTCCATCCAGCTCACCTGGGGATGTCCAAAGCCTCTTCTATCAATTTTAGTGCCTAAAAGGCAGCCACAACCAAAACAAGAAAGTCAAAAAAGTCAAAAGAGTTCTTGGCAGGTAATATAGGAAAGCAAAGTAATATCCCACTCTGTATTTGTGTACTGTCTTTATCTAGTTTGTTCATACAAGGCAGCTTGGTGAAGAAAACAAGGAAAGTAGTGTGTATTGAAGTTATGAAAAATGGGGCCCAGAGAAGTTAGGTAGTTTTCTTAAGGTCACACAGCTAGGAAGCAATTGACAAAGTACATGAAACATCTTCTGGCTCCAGAGGATCACGCTCTTTCCATCATATTGTGCCCTGCCGACTTGATTCAAAGGCTCGCATCAGCTTGTTTAAGGGGACGCTGGTACATTCCTACACATTGTCTATACTGATGTCTTGATGAATTCCTAGATCTGCGTAGTGGGACAGTTGCATCAGTCAGCTCCATTTTGGAATCTCCAGATCTGGATCTGGATGAAGCTGACTCATTCAGATTAATTCCAGGAGAGTCCATCGAATTTGAGGCTTCCAGAGAGCCTCGAGGATACGGGGTCTTCTTTGGTCAACCAGTGACAAAACAGCATTTACTTCATTTGGCTTTTAGTTCCTGTCGACTGTGTGCCAGGCACTCCGATGGATGGCTGAAGCTCTTGAGCTCACTCAGACCTCATAACGGCTCTATGAGGTAGCCACTACAATTACTCTCATTTTATTAATAAGAAAACCAAGTCCTGGAGAGTGTTGGGTGGCCTTGATCAGGGAGGAGAAACAGAAACCGGAAGCAAGGCAGTTTGATTCAACAGCCCAGACATTTAAAGCCCGTACTACATCAGCCCAGAGGAGTTCATGCCCTCTTGATCAGCCTGTAACTCTCCGGAGACTCCCAGAATCCAACCGGGCGCTAAGCCATTCTAAAGAATACTATCTTACAAAGCAGTTGCCAATCCCCACTGGCTCAGGGCCTAAAATGTTTGCCAGCCTGGGAAAGAAGTGCCATTTTAGCACTATAAAACTATCATGTTGTTCCTCTTTGGGTAATTTATCAAAGCATGCAAATGTAGCCAAACACCATATTCCTCAACTGCTGGGAACTTGAACAAAGGCCCCAGGCCCCTGACTCTTTGGGGTCTAGAGCAAAACTCTTCAATGACCTTAACAGAGGAAGAAAGGATAAAGAAAGGATATAAAACTGCAGATCTGAAATCAGAAGGAGCCATTCAGGACCCATATCTCCTATACTTGCAGATGTCTTGATTCCACTTGAATGGAATCATCCTCCAGCCTTTTCAACAGTAAAGAAAGCGGCTCTGCCTCCCCAGGCCTCCTTCCTGAACAGCCCCAGATGCTGCCAGTCCCTGTGTCCCCAGGGAGGCCTCAGAGCCCCCATTCACTCCCAGCCAAAACTCTTCACTTCCCCTGGCTAGCAGCTTCACCCTGAGGCGAGGGTTCTGTGAGGGGTTTAGGGCAGGGAGGCTAAATCACAGAAGCCCCATGATATGAGCTCCTCAGAGGGACAGCCTGCTTGGAGTCTGGCAGATTCTGACCTCAGCCTGTCATCTGGAATGCAAGGCGCCGAGTTTCCAACTTGATGGCAGCGTTATGAACAGCTTTGTAGCAGGCTGGCCGGCTGTTGTGGAGCCCTTGGCATCAAGACACTCCTATGACGTGTCTCACTCAGCCAAATTTGTATCTCGATTTTGAGAGTGCCAGTCCCGGGTTTTGCATTTTGTTATCTAAGTGCCCCTAGCCTGGGGAGCCTCCAGAGGCCTCCCGTTTAGTGTCTGAGGCAAAGATCTCTCAAGCCTTGTGCTGCCGTCGCAGGCAGCTGGCCCTCTGTGAGCAGTGTTGGTAGATTTTTCTTTCCGTAGGGGCTCATGTTAAAGCCCGCAGGCTTCAGATGAGACGTGGACATGCTCACACAGAAGAAACTGGAGCTAGGCGTCTGTCTCCCCCAGCAACACACCATGGGCATTCAGCAATGCAGCCGGTAGAGCTGGTGTGCAGAAGGACAAGGAGCTTCCTTCCCTGCTGCTCACCCCCCGCCTTGGGCACAGTGGCGGCAGCAGGCATATCTTGAGGCTCCTCTGGAATTATCTAGTATTCTTAGATGCATGACCTACGGAAAGACCTCTCAAAGGAGTAACACTTCCCCAATCAGCCTCTTAGCGGGTAAGTCATTTATTTCAGTGCAAATCACCCATCATTCCTCAGTTCAGCCATAATGAGCAGAAAGTGATGTAACAACAGGCAAATCTAAAGAGCGCTTGGGCTTCCCTGATGAGCAGTGTAATGTGATTCCTCTTTCCAGTTAACAGTTCCAGGCACAGCTGTTTCTAAGGCTCTGGGTCTCTGCCCTGCCTGCCCAGGGGAATGAGCAGCCACGCATCATAAAGAACCAGCATCTGGGCCCTGTTGCTGGAGTCGGAGGTGACTGGGCCAGTTGCCTCCGCACAACGGATTCTTTTTTTTTTTTTTTTTTTTTTATTTATTTATTTGACAGAGAGAGATCACAAGTAGGCAGAGAGGCAGACAGAGAGAGGGGAGGAAGCAGGCTCCCTGCTGAGCAGAGAGCCCGATTTGGGGCTCGATCCCAGGACCCTGGGATCATGACCCGAGCCGAAGGCAGAAGCTTTAACCCACTGAGCCACCCAGGCGCCCCCGCACAACAGATTCTATCTCACATCCACTGTTGAGACCCGCTGCTCTCATCTGCTCGGAGCGTGGGCTGAGGAGGATCCCTTCATTCCAGTCTAGGGACCGCCATCTGAACACATGTGGTGTGACCTTGTCCGGCCAAGGCAAGCTAAGGAAAGGGTGGAATGGGGAGCCCTGGTCCGGCCAGGGTGGGGTCCGCCAACACGAGGAGGAGGCTGCAGCCCCGCGGGAGGCCCCCAAGGGCCGCTCCTCCTTCATCCAGCCCGTGCCTGGTGCTGGGCTTGACCTGAGCTCCTCTATGGGAGAGCAGCGTGGGAAATGTCTAAAATTACTCTCTCCCCACTCCCTGCCTTGCAAGGTGACCCAAAAGAAGTCATTTATCATCTGGCACTTTCTTTTGGAAAATATATGCCAAAATAGCTCTTACCCACAAGCCCTGGAGGGGTGCCCCCAAGAACAGCAATTGGACCTCTGGGGAATGTACCAACAAAAGCAGCCCATTTGCGCGGACTTTATTAACAAATAATGACTTCCTTGCTCAAGTCTAATGTCTGTATGAGAACGGCTGCATGTGCGCTGGGAGCTGCCCTCTAAATGACTCTACCCACATATTAACGTGAGGATTAATCTCCCAACCTGCCGAATGGTATCAGCAGGTCGCTGGGAGGTTCATGTCTCCAAACTGCATACTGAGAAGGCAAGTCTCAGGAGGCACCTATGTGGAGCGGAGCCCCTCCGCAGAAGGTAAGGCTGAAGAATTAGCAGCATCTTAATTACTCATCTGTTGGGGTCTGTAGACTTCAAGGCTGAGCTGGAATGAAGGAAGTCCGTTCCCCTGGAAGAAACCCCCTACATTTTTTAAGCAATTTCTCCTGTTCATTTGTTCCAAGCACCTTTGAATTCCTCTGGCAAAATCACTGTACCCTTTGTCAACACAAAGTGATTGTTTAAACGACTCAATCAGATCATGCCATGGGCGACTATTTCCATTTATTGTGATTTATTGCCTGTTTAGCACCAATGTGCAAGGCACATTCAACAGAAGAGGAAGCTTTGAAAATGATTTTTCTTTCTGCTCCAGAGGCCCACAAAATAAAAACAACCGGCTCAGAGGGAAGGAAAGATTATCCTCACTGATGAGGATCAGTGACTAAGGACATTTGGGGAAGGAGGTTTAATTTTACAGATGAAAAGGAACAAGACTTTCTCATTGCCATTGATCCTCCCATTGACCTAGAGCACAAAGTAAGTTGATTAAAAAGAAAGCGAGAATTCCCGGTTTTTCAACAGGCCAGGAAGAGATCTGTCATGGACAAAGCAGTCACATAGTCTCACTGAAGGCAGGAATCTGGTGTTATTAGTCTTTGAGCCCCAGCACAGGCCCCACACTGGCACCTTCAGGCCTGAATAAATGCTTATTCAATTGGTTAATTCAAGTATGACAGATCAGACCACTTATTCTTTTCATTGCTAATCATATGTCCAATTTAGGAAACTGGGATTTTTTGTCACTCGGCTTTTCAGGCAAGAGCCTGTTACCATTTTAATTCTTCCCTCCGGTTGTTGCCAGGAAAAAAGAGTAAGAAGCCAGGTACTGAGCTTCAGTTTTTGAACCTCTGAGAATCTCAAGAATGGATGTCAACTGTATAGAGAGGCTCCAAGTTGTTCTTTTTAACAGCAGCTAATTTGCCAACTTTGTAAAAAAAAAAAAAATCCCATAATAAGTGAATATTAAACATCAGTTAGAATCATTTGTGAAAATTAGAAAGCACTCTTAACACAAATTCCAAAGGAGGAATTCCAAATCTTTCCAGTCAGACCAGGGATAGATACTGTCCTGTCCTGAATGAAATTCTGAATGGCTTTGTGGTGTTAACTCTTGACAGTAACACGGCATGAGTTATACTTAGTTAAAACACTCACTAACCTCATAACCAACAGTGTTTCTTTAAAGTTTAAAAACAAAAGTCAGCCTGTGAAGCACAGAGTTCATTCCTCCTGGAACTATCATTCCCTTCTGTGCTTTGGTCAGAACTATTGTTTCTTTCCTCAACTTTATAGTGAACTACCCCCTACAGTTCATAAAGTGATCCCACAGGCTAAATTGTAAATCTTTCAGAGCACTATTTCTCGAAGTGGAGAGTCATAAGGATACAGATCCTGATTCAATGGGTTTGGGATTGAGGCCTGAGATTCTATATTTCTAGCAAGCTCCTAAGTTGTTGCCAGTGCTGCTGATCCACGGATGACACTTTGAGTAGCAAAGTTTTAGCAATTCAGACAATTCCCCCTCTACAAATTTAATGTGGTATGTATCCTTGAATTCTTTTTATTTAGCAGTACAGTAATACAATAAAATTTAACCAAATAAGGGTTTCATAATATCAAGTGATGTCACATATAAATACAGATAAATGCATATACTGATACTGTTGGGGAGGAAACACTTTACCCTTCTAGTTTCTTCTGACTGGTCTAATAATCAAATTAACACAAGAGGGCACCTGGGTGGCTCAGTGGGTTAAAGCCTCTGCCTTCGGCTCAGGTCATGATCCCAGGGTCCTGGGATCGAGCCCCATATCGGGCTCTCTGCTCAACAAGGAGCCTGCTTCCCTTTCTCTCTCTCTGCCTGCCTCTCTGCCTACTTGTGATCTCTCTGTGTCAAATAAATAAATTTTTAAAAAAATTGACATGAGGCAGATTACATGGGGGAAAAAATTTAGTTGTGTATATACAGGGGCCCCGTAAGGATATGAGACCCACTGGCAGTCAGACAAATGAGGTAAATATGCTACCAAGAAGTTTCACCGTCCAGAATTTGAGTTGGTAGATTGTTCCATCTCACTGAACGGGTCTCAGCCCTGAGACTGAAGATAGGTCAGTTTAGTAAAACTCATCTCAGGAAGTGTTGATATAAATGGGCTGTCAAAGTTAGGCTTATATTATACAAGCAATCAAGTACTTAATAAGAGGCATTTCTCTGGGAACCAAAGAAAAAAACAATGGTTAATATTTGGAGCAGATTATAAACTTGTTTCTGAGATCTGAAGTTAGCCAGTCAAGATTTTTAAAGGTCTTGTTCAAAACATTTTCAGGGTTCCTGGGTGGCTCCATTGGTTGAGCAGTGAACTCTTGGTTTCAACTCAGCTTATGCTCTCTATGAATCTCCTTGAAAATAAAGCATTTTAGCAGGAACACTTGTAAAAGCATCTGAGTAAAAGAAGTTCTATAAATGATAAAAGACTTAAAAGTGTCTTGGTTAAAGGTCTAATTAGAGTTTATTAAAGTAAAATTGACAAGGAAATTTGATTATTTCTGTGACACATAGCATTTTAAGGTAATAACTAGAATTATGACTAAATAACATTATACCAGGATGTATCAGAATCTTTAAAATTTTATATAATTTCTAGAACACTTATATTAATAATATTGACCTTACAATATAATCTAAGAAGGCTTATCATTCCTTATTTGACAATGCTTCTCATGTAATTTAACATAACAAACAAACCTAATTAGGTTGATTGCTCTCTTTTATAAAGAGAGAGAAAACAAATCTTCTGAGACATTCCAGGGACAGAGTATCTCATATCTCAAAGTTATTTTTAAGTCAAAAAGACTTAATTTAGAATTTGAATTCTGGAAAGTTTTTCAACAGTATCCAAAAGTTTGAATATTTGATTAAATAGGAATTAAGACCAAGGGCAGGCCATTCCAAGATTGACTCCTTTGGCATGAACATTATTTCAAGTTAAAAACAATCAAAACCAAGCAGATTCAGGAAAAGCTCTTTATCTCCCCCTCAACTTCCTCCTTATACCAGCAAAAGTGCCATTAACGGGGCGCCTGGGTGGCTCAGTGGGTTAAGCCGCTGCCTTCAGCTCGGGTCATGATCTCAGGGTCCTGGGATCGAGTCCCGCATCGGGCTCTCTGCTCAGCGGGGAGCCTGCTTACCCCCCTCTCTCTCTGCCTGCCTCTCTGCCTACTTGTGATCTCTCTATCTGTCAAATAAATAAATAAAATCTTAAAAAAAAAAAAAGTGCCATTAACGGAAGTTCTTCTTTACCTCAGAAATTTATCTCTGCATAATAGGGCAAGTTTTGTTTTCTAAACACCTCCTCTTACCTTCCTGCTAATGGTCTCCTTCCCCTTTGTATCCTCTGACCCCTACCCATCTCTTTGGCTCATGTAAGCATCTTGTTGCCTGTCTCTGAAATTTTCATGTCTGTGTGGGTTTCCTAAATGTATGCTATTAAATTTCATTTTCTCCTGTTAATCTGTCTCATGTCAATGTGACTCTTAGTCTGCCTAGAAGGACCTTGAAGGACATAAGAAATTCTTCCTCCCCAACAGATCACGGATCATTATGAAACAATACTTAATTGTTTACTTAATGAAAGTGACAATAAAAGCTTTAAAAGGCAAATAGAGATGTTTGCATAGTTGTTATCAAACTTAGCTCTTTTAATGTTGAGAAGATTCTGTTTTCTTTAGCAAATAAAAGACCAGATTAAGACAACAAGATGCATATAGGACATTATGTTGATAAAACACAGAATTTTTTGTTCTCTAGGCAGATTACTTTAAGAGGAGTGAAAAACCCTTCACAATCTATTATCAAGAACATACCAATAATCCAATAGTTATTTTGTCCTTTTAACAGAGAGAAAACCAAATTTTAATTTTGTACCAGCTGACTTTTGATATTAAAGTTCATTCACTTAAAATCATTCCAGTCTTAGTCAGCCCTGACAATGCAAAAAAATTCCTTTCCAAAGATTGCTTTTCCACAAACCTCTTACAACTTCCTTTTTCCTCAACACACATTTTACTTTCCTTGCATACAGAGATTGTAATCAGGGCCCAAGTGTGCAAGAGCTCCTAGCTCCAAGGGTCCCAAACAGACCAGGTTCAGCCACTTGCCACTGACAGAATCCAAAGGCAGAGAGATGAGTGGTGGTAAAACAAGAAAGGAATTTATTTTAGTGAGGACAGCATCAAGAAGATAGCAGGCTAGCATCTCAAAGACTGTCTCCAAAGTGCTGAAAATACTTTTAGGTTTATTTTAGGAAAATGTCAGACAAAGATTTGTGGGTACATGCAGGTGGGCAGTAAAGGTCAAATCCATTACTGTCTCAGAGTCAATCACGATGGGTCTTGATGGCATCAGGACAGTCATCATTGCTTGAGGGGTACTTTTAGTTCCCATCACAGGATGCTTTGCATGTGGGATCTTTTGCCTGAGTTAAAAGTTAAGCTGGAAAGAACTTCATGAGTTAGAATGTACAGACTGTGGTCAAAATGGATATAAAGTCCTCTTTCAAGATGTTTCCCTTAGTATTTCTAGTAACTTTAATTATATATATTAATTAGAATTCTTAACTTGTAGGAAGCTTGGAATTCTTAATCCTTAGAAAGCTTAATTACTAGGGGCTCCTGGCTGGCTCAGTTGGTAGAACTTGTGACTCTCAATCTGGGGGCCATGAATTTGAGCCCCACATTGGATGTAGAGATGAAAGGAAAAGATAAGAAAGAAACCTTAATTTCTAGTGAATACTAATATTATGCAAAACTGGGTTTACCTCTTGCTGAGTCTTGAGCCAAAAGACACAAGTCAAAGAATAGGAAAATTTCTGCTTCTGTTGCTCATCCTTCTGCCACATGCCTGTCCTTGAATTCCTTCTCATGATAAAACCTAGAACCTTTGGCAACTACTTTGGGTTCTGGCTAGGTTGAGGCCCCAGGACCTGGGGACTCCCCAGTTCACCCAGTAACATCTCTTTTGGTGACCACAAAGGGAGTGGGTTGAGTGACTTTCTTCACTGGTGAGTCTCCAAATCTTGCCTACTTTGTGTTGGAGAGATGCTTAGTCACTGTTCTCCTCTGTTCTCTTCTCTTTCCCATACACCTGGGAAAAGGCCCAGAGGTGCTAGAAACAAGAGGGCAAGAGGTGTAGTAAGAAGCAAAGTGCACATGAACCAGCTCCTCCCAACCCACAGGCAGGCTCCCATGTATTGGTCCAGGGTATGAACACTTCAGGGCTCCTCATGGCCACAGGTGAGGACCTCTAGGTGCTAGAAACATGAGGGTGTGAGATGTGGCAAGAATGAGCACATGAGCCAGCTTTTCTGAACCCACAGGCAGGCTCCCTTGATCATTCTCAGGGTTTGGACACTTCAGCGCACGTGGTGGACACAGTTGGGGACCTGTGCATGAAGACCTGACATGGAAAGATGGTCTTTGCCAATGGGATCATGTTCTGATGAGATGATTAGGGTGGATCATGATCCAACATGACCAGCAACCCAAGAAAGCAGAGCTTAACCCACAAGAAAAACTGTCCAGGAAATGAAGGCCCCATCCTGCAATGTAAGAAAACCATCCCAGAGACCCCACAGAAGACAGGCCTATGCCCCTCTTCAATAATACAATCTTCCAATGTGGCACGAGACATGTTTGCTAACACACCCAAACATCTTTAGTTTCCCTGCAATAAGAAGACAAAAATAGGTAAACTTAGACTTGTTTAGCAATTAATGTTTCAGTATTTTATTTTATTTGGAAATGATTTAGACAGTGAAGTCTCATCATTTAATTTAACTTAGCAAAATTCTCAAGGTGAAAGTTACCAAAGAGATTTGGGAAACTAAGTAAACATTTCATAAAGCAGTCATTGCAACAAAGTTCACCTAAAAACTCTTATTTCACTCACTTCGACTTAATTCATTTGTTCTTAAAATCATACTTAAATTACTCATGAAAATTTCATGAGATATTAAAGCACTTAACTGTCATCTTAAGATTTTCTTTTGTATGTTTTTTGTTTGGTTGGTTTTTTGCTGACAAATTTTGTAACAAAAATAACATGAATTTATTTGACTTTTAGTGGAATACAAGTACTATACTTAATGTGGATAACTGTATAGGCATGTCTGTATTAATTAAACCAGCAAACTTAACTGAAAATACCCTAGATCACATAAACTTGAAAAACATTTGGGTTAATTTCTCATATTGCTGAGATTTAGAAATGCTTAATTTATAAGCACTTCATATTAAGTCAATCATTAAATAGAGCTCTTTTTTTTTTTTTAAGATTTTATTTATTTATTTGACAGAGCTCACAAGTAGGCAGAGAGGCAGGCAGAGAGAGAGGAGGAAGTAGGCTCCCTGCCGAGCAGAGAGCCCAATGCAGGGCTCGATCCCAGGACCCCGGGATCATGACCTGAGCCGAAGGCAGAGGCTTTAACCCACTGAGCCACCCAGGCGCCCCTAAATAGAGCTCTTTTACAAATTAATTTTGGCAGTGCCATCCAGCGGTAGAAAAATAGCACATCTATATTATACATACATAGACATACATAAACACACAAACAGAGCTTCTAGCTTTTAATTTTAAAATTTAGCAACAAATCAGATACAATAACAGAAACTCACAAGTTTACAAGTTTACCTACTCAGATGGCTAAAGCTTTTTTTTTGTTCATATTAGTGAAGATGCCTGATTTGTGCCTAATTTGTACTTGTCCTTGACAAGTGATCTTGTAGAAACTGTGGAGGAGTGTGTATTTTTTAAAAGGCCTCTTTTTCTTTTCTTTTCCTTCCTTTTCTTTCTCCTTTTTTTTCTTCTCTTTTCTTTTTTCCCTTTAGTTTTAGGTGAATATGGGCATTATTCTTGATACCTCCTAGGGTGTTTCTGTTTCAAAGATATAGTAAGGTTTACCTCTTGAAGGGACAGAGAAAGAACAGAAGTTCCTCCAAGAAGGACTTTGGTTTCCTAAGGCCCATAATTCACAAGCCTTTTGAAATAAATAGGGGAAGTTTTAAGATCAGTGAAAAGCATTAAATGGACTTTGGATTGCTCCTAGAGCTACGTTTTTGTTTTCGTTTTTTAACTTTGCAAAGACTTATAAAAACAGTTGCTCTCAAATTTATCTCCCCGAAGAATTGCAGCCTAAATGATATCAAAGGGCGACCCACTCATCCAGACACATCATCTCCATTTGATTCACGCTCTGTGGGCACATGGTTTCCTTTCAGCTTTGGGGAAGAAAACTTAGAAAATCCTCTCTGGCTTTGAATATCAGCTTCCAACTTCTAAACAACTATTAACCACAGAACTGCTTCCCCTTCTTCCACCCAAAAATTCTTTTAAATATCTTGTCAGTATTTAGCTGGGACAGATAGTAAATATTTGGGCAATACGGAACAACTTCATGCATCAAGAGATGTATTCAAAGAGAATGCAAAGGATCCTACCTTCTCAAGATCCAGAGTCACTCCCAAAAAGTCAAAAGAACCAAGAGCCAGTAGATTTTGGGCAGAGAGAAAGCCAAGCCAAGCTATTAGGACACAGAATAAGCTTGGTAGGATTGTGCGCTTTTTGTTTTTTGTACCTACAGGTTCTGGAACAGCAGTTTTGAGACATAAAATAGGCAGGTGTACTATAAGGTGGCATGCTTAATTCTTTCAATTTTAAGAAGGAGGAATTTACATTGAATGCTGAGTTTTAATTTTTATTCTAATTTCTGTTCTCTTATCTTGTAAAAAGGGATCTCTAAGGCTAAGCCATTTTAATTCTTTGTATCCACTTTTTAATTTGGTCTTTTCTACAGGTGCCAATAAGGCAGTAGTTTAGAGAGCTCGCCAAAATTTTTCAAATATAGAAGTTTTCAATTCAAAAAATCCATCCTCTGGCCATCAACAAGTGGGACCTATCAATCTCAACAGCGACTCCAACTAATAAGCTTTTTTATGGCTTAATCAAAGATGCAAAAAGCATCCCAAAAGAGAAATGCAAAATACGCAGCCCTCACGAGATCCAGCCAGTTCACTCCCAGAGGTTGTCTAGGAAAGCAAAAACCTTCATTGCACAGGCAGAAAGGATGGTGTAGTGAGAACAGTGTCCCTGGTTTCCCACAAGAATGTGAGATGCCTCCAGTCACAAACCTGCTAATCTCAGACACCAGGCAGGTGCTGCTGAAATGAGGCTTTCCTAGCACTAACAAAGAAGCTAAGGGGGAAGCTACAAAAGCTTCCTGTGGACTTGGGCCCTTTATCGCAAGCTCCCCTGAGAGCTGGCATGGCTGGACGATAGAGTGCCACTTGTGACTCTGTGCCACAGAACCTCAGGTTCTTCCCCCAGCCACCAAGGTGTACCAGTTGGTGAGAACAGATGGTGGAGAACAGAGAGAATATTCTCACTAGTCACAGAGCCAAGTTCTCAGGACATAGAAGGAGATGAAAGGAAAAACCTCATCCAGTTTTTACATAGGGGACTCACAGCAAAGTTGGTTTCAACAGATGCTGGTCTGGTGACCATGAACTCACCTGTCTTTGAGGCCAGCTTGAGCAGTAGGCTTGTAGAGCCTTTGCCTGCCTTCTACTCTATGCTTTTTCCTCCTTATAACAAACTACACAAAAGACAGAGACAAAGGAAAACAGTGACCATCATTGGGGGGAAAAGGATTAAAAAAAAAAAACAAAACAACCCAGGAGTACTCATTACCTACTACCTTTTCTTTTTTAACCACAGTGGCTATACCCAAGCAATTATTTCCTGCTAAATAAATATTGTATCCTGCTAAACTAAATTTAGGGGGTGGGTGGGGGAAGGATTCTCATCCCTTCCAACAGAGACCTTAACAGGCAAAGATCTGGGAAACACTCATGGTAAGAATTCTTACCTTCTTCTGCTGCTTGTCAGAGGTGTCAGGGCCTCTCAGCTGTAATAGCCTTGGAGCCAGCAGTATCCAGACAAGGAAGTAAATCCTGCCAACTCTGCCAACTGTCAGGGATGGAAAGTTTTTCCTCTACCCTGCTAGATTCTTCTGGCAGTCTAATCAAATTGACAGGAGAGAGTTTAATAGGAGAAAGACAAATGTAACCATGTATGTAGAGGGACCCCATAAGAATATGAAACCGACAGGCAGCCGGGCAGATGAGGCTTATATGGTACCTGAGCTAAGGAGAAGAGGGTAGCAGTTTGGGACTTCAAAGGAGAAGAAGACATTTCACAGGAAGATGGGAAGAGCTGATGTTCATCATGCCATGCAGACAAGTCTTTCTGATATAAAACAGAGTTTTCTCTAGTGACAGCCCTCTTTCTGGTTGTAGGCACCCCCATCTAAATGTTTCTGGGCAGTTTAGGGGGAGGTAAAAAGAAAAAGTTCTTGAGTCTTTATTTCTTAAAAATTATCAGCCTAAAATAATCTTCATGCCAAAGAGACACATTTTGGGGTGGCAAATTTTGCTCCCCTACAATTCATACATGCATTTATTACAAGTATATCAGATTTCTCCACATTTCTCTAAATTACTAACATTGGCTCCTGTTCCACTTTCAAGAAAGGGGAATGAGTGATCTCTGACTGATCTACTTATTTTTCATTCAGTTGATATTTATTGAATGTGTAGTTGTACATGCCCAGCACTGTGAGAGACAGAAGTTGCAACAAGGAACAAGGCAGATCACAGGCCATGTCTAGGAGAATTTATATTCTAGGAAGAGACACACACACACAAGTTGTAGTAAATGCTGTGAAAGAAACCAAGGAGGTGAGCCAGAAAGGAACCACTCTAGACAAGGGGGTGAGGAGGTGGTGCTGAGGCTGAGGGGTCTACCCGGTGATACAACAAGGGGCCCAGCATTTAGCCTACGAATGCACATGCAGCCCAAGAACCAGCTCCTCCTCCTTCAGCAGATCTGTATTGTTCCGGCTGGGGTAAGGGGGGAGCCTGCTGCACAAATTTGGCCTTTGGGCCAGAGTCTGCACTGCTGCCAACATACACCAACAACCCCTCTGCACACAATGGCCAATATCCTTTCCCCAAGCCTGCCTTTGGCTCCCCTGGCCGTTGGCCGCCCCTTATTTAGGCCACTGCAGTAGCGCTCAGCAGGGCTTGCTAGCACAGGAGGGTTTTTCTGTATGTGCTCAGACCTGTAAAAATCCAGCATCCAGATGAACCATATCATCTGCAGCAATAGTCAAATAGAGTTTCTCATATTTTCCCTCAGTTCAGTTTTATTTTTGGAGAAGTAACTTCAGTAAAAAGCCTTATTTTTTGCTAAAATGAAATTAAACCCACTTGAAATCAGTGCTCCCTAAGTGCTACAGAAATTGATACCCATTGGCTTGTTTCTAGGAAGGTCTGAGACACTATCTGCAGAGATAAGAATTCACAGGCAGCATTTATCAAAACGCATCCCAAACTATCCTTTTTTAAGGTGAGGCAGACTCACTGCCTCTCACAGGTCCCCTTCCCACCCCCCCTCCCACCCCAGACCACCTTGTGTCTTCAGCTGGTCTCCATAAAGCTGTCAAGCCCCACCACCCACACCCTGCACCATACCACCCCTTGCCCCCCATACTCCGTGAGAACTATAGCTTGAATGTGGATGAGGGCTCTGAAAGTTTCAAATAGGATCATCCTTTGTTCTTGATGAACAAAGCAGGGGAGATGCAGGAGGAGACTTTCACAACCCCATGGATAGGGAGTAAAGTTCTTTGGCATCATCAGCTGCCTGATGGGGGCGGGGGGGAAAGGTGTAATATCCAGGGACATGCAATTAGAGCTAAGGTTACAGCAGCCCTTGGGGTCCTAAGTTCAGAGAAAGGCATGACATGATCCCAGCTGGGCCAGGTGCACACAGTGCTGACAGGTTGGCCCAGCCTCTGCTTGCCTCCATGACAGCTCTTTATATCTGGAGGCCTCCTGGGCCCTGGTCTTGTTTCAGGTGGTTTTGTGACATTTGAAGGACAGAATGCATGCACAGCACTTAGCAGTAAGAGTAAGTGCTGAGCGAATTTTAGTGGTGTTAGTTTTTGCTTTGTTTTGCTTTACTACTGACATTTTTTTTTGTAATTTTATTTATTTTCAGTGTTCCAAGATTCCTTGTTTATGCATCACACCCAGTGCTCCATGCAATCCGTGCCCTCCATAATACCCACCACCAGGCTCACCCAACCCCTCACCCCCCTCCCCTCCACAATCCTCAGTTAGTTTCTCAGAGTCCACAGTGTCTCATAGTTTGTCTCCCCCTCTGATTTCCCCCAACTCACTTAATGTCCTCCACTTTATTCCTTATGTTCCACAAGTAAGTGAAACCATATGATAATTGACTCTCTCTGCTTGACTTATTTCACTCAGCATAATCTCTTCCAGTCCTGTCCATGTTGATACAAAAGTTGGGTATTCATCCTTTCTGATGGAGGCATAATACTCCATTGTGTATATGGACCACATCTTCTTTATCCATTCGTCTGTTGGAGGATATCTTGGCTCTTTCCACAGTTTGGCGACTATGGCCATTGCTGCTAGGAACATTGGGGTAGAGGTGGCCCTTCTTTTCACTACATCTGTATCTTTGGGGTAAATACCCAGTAGTGCAATTGCAGGGTCATAGGGTAGCTCTATTTTTCATTTCTTAAGGAATCACCACACTGTTTTCCAAAGTGGCTGCACCAACTTGCATTCCCACCAACAGAAGTGTAAGAGGGTTCCCCTTTCTCCACAACCTCTCCAACACTTCTTAATGGTCTTATTAATTTCGGCCATTCTAACTGGTGTAAGGTGGTATCTCAGTGTGGTTTTGATTTGAATCTCCCTGATGGCTAATGATGATGAACATTTTCTCATGTGTCTGTTAGCCATTTGTATGTCTTGATTATTTACAAGTGCTTCCTATGTGTCCAAAACTGTGGTAGGTGGTCACTTAACTTTTACAAAAGTGTGGGCAATTTTAATTTTCATAACAGATGTCTGAGGTAGATAATGTGTTGTATGGGCTCAGAAAAGTTGAGTGGTTTGCCCAAAGCTTCGCAGCTGGTCAGTGGTAAGGCTGAGATGTAAATTTGTGCCACCTCAGCTCTAGATTTTTGTACTCTTTCCTGCCTCCCGTGTTCATGAATCCTGACATTACCAGGTCAGGCTTGAACCCTCCAGTGAGTCTCCAGCACCTGCTAAAAGGACTCCGTGGCCCTCTATGTGTCCTTCAGACAAGGAAATTCATCACTGTTTCCTCTCCACCACACGACAGCTCACAGGCTAGGTTTCGACTGGAGCGGTCTTTCTCGAGTCCCCTCCAGTGCCATGCCAGGAGCCCAGAACCTGAACACGGGAATGAGCGTGTGAATGTCTGAGTGCAGGGAAGTCTGAATTGTGTGGCTCACTCTGGAACATAATGACAAGTTTAGTTTGGGGCATGTGAAAGTGAGATTTGGGGTTTTTTCTCTCTTCAAGGTAGGTGAGAGCTGGGCATGGTTCAAAGCAGAAGAGAAGCAACCACTTGAAAAAAAGGCTCATTACTGAATAAATAGGGGATGACATTGCTGCTGCTACTAAAATTTTAATCAATCTAGTCTTCACTTCAAGACCGTTTCCTCAGGGAGCATCCCTGAACTCCTAAATGAGGTTAGCACCCCGTTAAATGCTTCTGTAACACCTTTTGCTTTTCTTAAGTTTCTTTTGATGATACATCACATTTGAAATTATTGGTTCTGTATCTACCTCATATAACAAGCTCTGCAAGGGCAGGAATGTCATCTTGTACATGCTGAATTCCCAGCAGTCGACACAGTGCTTGGCACAGAGTAGATGTTCGATAAATATTCATGAACAGCAAGACTAATAGTATTTCTCTGCCTGAAGAGTGACCATGCTTCTGTTTTCCAATACCGATGAGAGAAAAGGAAATTTCATTTCTTTATAAAAGAATCTGATGGAAGCAAAACCGATCAAATTAGGTTTAATTCATGTGTAATTTCTTTGTCGATATCAGCAGTGACTCACCTGTTGGATCAGGACTCACCTGTTGGATCACTGTCCTGCTTCAAAGCTTCCCCACTTTTAGGTCTTTTGGGTGAAGTTCTCCCCAACCTGCTCTCCCAGCCTTCTTTCTCTTCTTTCCACTCCTCCAGATACATCTCTTGCTGGTCCCACTTGCTGGAATACTCATGTACTTTCTGTATCTATGCTCCCTTTAAAGTTAAACTAAAACCATCTCCATGTCCCAAACAGAGGATGGTCTGTTCCCATGCGTGCCCACCCCACAGCACCCCGTACTTGCATCTAGAAGTCGAGAGCTCTGAAGCTGTGCACAAGGAGTTCTCTGAGGCCCTTAGTGATGTCTTGTTCATTTTTACATCTCCAGTGCGTAGCTCCTGCCTGCCTGACAGCACATATTCTAATGAAAAATACATAAGAAGACCTCAGGTCTCCCTTGCCTGTTCTCTTTCACTCACACCCTGTATCCAGTCCATCAGCAGGTCCACCTTGAATCTGGCCCCTTCTCCCCACCTGCCTCACATTGGCTCCTGTGTGGGCGACCAGAGTAGCCTCCTGACTGGGGTCTTGCTTCCATCTACAGCCCATTCTGCATACAGAAGCCACGTTGGCCTTCTAAAATACTCCCCTGCATGAGCTCATCCAGTGGCCTCCAAAATACTTAGAATAAAATGCAAAAGCCTTCCTGAAGCCCTGTTCGATCTCACCCTTGCCCTCTTCTGCCTCCTGATCCAACTTAACATTCCTGCAATACATCAAGCCCTCCCTTTGCACGTGTTCCATCTTTGCCCCCCTGACTTGCTGCTCGGCATTCAAGTCCCCACTCAGTGTCAGCTCATCATCTAGGCCTTCCTGACTGCCTTATCTGAACAGCAGCCCGCGTTTCTCTCCACCTCCCTGCCTTACCTTATTTTCTTGTGTAGTACTGACCCACATCAGACTTATTATTACCAATTTGTATATTAATTTTCTGTCTCTTTCACTATGATAGTAAGGCCCATGAATCTCATAGGTGTATTTTCAGTGCACAGATCTGTATAAGATAAATAGTAGGTGCTCCGTAAATGTTTGTTGAATGAAAAAGAAAAAAAGGTTTCCCCAAGCATCTGCACAAAATGGCAAGAAAGGCAGGTCTGGTGCCAAATGACCTCCAGGAACCCATCATGGCCCATCATTGCCAAGCAGTTACTGCTGGCCTAGAAGGTGGTGAAGGGTTACTGTTAGGGCAATGAATGTTTCTGGAAATTTCTACAGAAACAAGTTAAAATACCTGGTCTTCCTCAGCATGTGGGTGAACACCAACTGGTCCTGTAACCCCTACCACATCTTTGGGTGAACAGTAGAGACATGCTGCCCACCAGACTAAGTGAGTCCCGGCTGCCCTGACCACCTCAGGGTATTGGAGAAGACCCCACCACCCTCCGACAAGAAAAAGCAGTTGGTGGTTTCTGCTACCCTCAAGGCTTTGTGTCTCCTCCTTAGTGAAAGTTTGTCCACCTGGGATGCCTGGCTCACAGCATTGGCTGGAGGTACCAAGAGGTGATAGCCATCCTGGAGGGGAAGAGGATGGAGAAGGCCAAGATCCATTAAAACAGCTCATGGGGGGGGGGGCGCCTGGGTGGCTCAGTGGGTTAAAGCCTCTGCCTTCAGCTCAGGTCATGATCCCAGGGTCCTGGGATGGAACCCCGCATCGGGCTCTCTGCTCAGTGGGGAGCCTGCTTCCTCCTCTCTCTCTGCCTGCCTCTCTGCCTGCTTGTGATCTCTGTCTGTCAAATAAATAAATAAATAAATCTTAAAAAAAAAAAAAGAAAAACAGCTCATGAGGTTACAAAAACAAGCCGAAAAGAACATGGAAAGGGAATTGAACCAATATACAGAGATCCTTAATACCCAAAGGTTCCCAGTGTGAATACATTAAAGATTTTTTTTCCTCATGCTTGGCCTGACCTGCCCTTCCTCCATCACCACCCTGGGAGGTGGGGGACCCGAGGGCTACCATCCAGATACCAGAGGTATGGGGGCTTAGATGGCTGGGGACACAGAAAGGGCTTAAGTCACTCCTAATTAAGGCCTTCTTTTAGTTTTTTATGTTTTTTTTAATTATATTATGTTAGTCACCATACAGTACATCGTTAGTTTTTTGGTTTTATTATTAACATATAATGTATTATTTGTTTCAGGAGTACTGGTCTGTGATTCATCAGTCTTACATAATTCACAGCAGTCACCATAGCACATACCCTCCCCAGTGTCCATCACCCAAAGTGGGGAAGCTTTTCCCTATCCCCCCCACCCCCAGCAACCCTCAGTTTGTTTCCTGAGCTTAAGAGTCTCTTATGCTTTGTCCCTTCCCAGTCCTGTCTTGTTTCATTATTTTCCCTCCCCTCCCTCCTTGACCCTCCTGCCCTGCCTTTCAAATTCCTCGTATCAGAAAGATCATATGAGAATTGTCTCTCTCTGATTGACTTATTTCACTCAGCATAATACCCTCTAGTTCCATCCACATCATTGCAAATGGCAAGATTTCATTTCTTTTGATGGCTGCATAGTATTCCATTGTATATATGTACCACATCTTCTTGATCCATTCATCTGTTGATGGACACCTAGGTTCTTTCCATAGTTTGGCTGTTGTAGACATTGCTGCTATAAATATTCAGGTGCACATGCCCCGTTGGATCACTAATTTGTATCTTTGGGGTAAATACCCAGTAGTACAATTGCTGGGTCATAAGGTAGCTCTATTTTCAACTTTTTGAGGAGCCTCCATACTGTTTTCCAATGGCTGCACCAGCTTGCATCCCCACCAACAGTGCAGGAGGGTTCCCCTTTCTCCACATCCTCGCCAACATCTGTTGTTCCCTGACTTGTTAATTTTAGCCATTCTGACTGGTGTGAGGTGGTATCTCACCGTGGTTTTGATTTGTATTTCTCTGATGCTGAGTGCTGTTGAGCACTTTTTCATGTGTCTGTTGGCCATTTGGATGTCTTCTTTGCAGACATGTCTGTTCATTATCTTCTGCCCATTTCCTGATAGGATTCTTTGTTCTTTGAGTGTTGAGTTTGAAAAGTTCTTTATAGATTTTGGATACTAGCCCTTTATCTGATATGTCATTTGCAAATATCTTCTCCCATTCTGTCAGTTGTCTATTGGTTTCCTTGACTGTTTCCTTTGCTGTGCAAAAGCTTTTGATCTTGATGAAGTCCCAACAGTTCATTTTTGCCCTTGCTTCCCTTGCCTCTGACAATGTTTCTAGGAAGAAGTTGCTGCAGCTGAGGTCAAAGAGGTTGCTGGCTGTGTTCTCCTCAAGGATTTTGATGGATGCCTGTCTCACATTGAGGTCTATCGTCCATTTTGAGTCTATTTTTGTGTGTGGTGAAAGAAATGGCCCAGTTTCATTCTTCTGCATGTGGCTGTCCAGTTCTCCCAATACCATTTGTTGAAGAGACTGTCTTTCTTCCATTGGACATTCCTTCCTGCCTTGTCAAAGATTAGTTCACCATAGAGTAGAGGGTCCATTTATGGGCTCTCTACTCTGTTCCATTGATCTATGTGTCTGTTTTTGTGTGAGTACCATACTGTCTTGAGGACAGCTTGAAGTCTGGAATTGTGATGAGGCCAGTTTTGGTTTTCTTTTTCAACATTCCTCTGGCTATTTGGGGTCTTTTCTAGTTCCATATAAATTTTACAATTATTTGTTCCATTTCTGTGGAAAAAAGTTGATGGCATTTTGATAGGGTTTGGATTAAATGTGTGGTTTGCTCTAGGGGCACCTGGGTGGCTCAGTTGTTAAACATCTGTATTCGGCTCAGGTTGTGATCCCAGGGGCCTGGGATCGAGCTCCACATCTGGCTCCCTGCTCAGCAGGAAGCCTGCTTCTCTCTCTCCCACTTCCCCTGCTTGTGTTCCCTCTCTTGCTGTGTATCTTTCTGTCAAGTAAATAAATAAAATCTCTAAAAAGAAAATGTGTAGCTTTCTCTAGGTAGAGTAGACATTTTCACAAAATTTGTCCTTCTAATCCATGAGCATGGAACATTTTTCCATTTCTTTGTGCCTTCTTCAATTTCTTTCATGAGTATTCTATAGTTTTCTGAGTACAGATTCTTTGCCGCTTTGGTTAGATTTATTCTTAGGTACCTTATGGTTTTGAGTGCAACTGTAAATGGGATTGACTCCTTAATTTCTCTTTCTTCTGTCTTGCTGTTGGTGTGCAGAAATGGAACTAATTTATGTGCATTGATTTTATATCCTGACACCTTACTGAATGCCTGTAGGAGTACTAGCAGTTTTGAAGTCTTTTGGGTTTTCCACATAAAATATTATATCTTCTGCAAAGAGTGAGAGTTTGACTACTTCTCTGCCAATTCAGATGCCTTTTATTTCTTTTTGTTGTCTGATTGCTGAGGCCAGGACTTCTAGTACTCTGTTGAATAGCAGTGGTCATAGGAGACAGCCCTGTCGTGTTCCTGACCTTAGGGGAAAAGCTCTCAGTTTGTCCCCATTGAGAATGATATTTGCGGTGGGTTTTTTCATAGATGGCTTTGATGATATTGAGGTATGTACCCTCTATCCTTACACTGTAAAGAGTTTTGATCAAGAAAGGATGCTGTACTTTATCAAGTGCTTTTTCTGTATCTATTGAGAGTATCATATGGTTCTTGTTCTTTCTTTTATTATGTATTGTATCACATTGATTGATTTGTGGATGTTGAACCAGCCTAGCAGCCCAGAAATAAATCCCGTTTGGTCGTGGTGAATAATCCTTTTAATGTACTGTTGGATCCTATTGGCTAGTGTTTTAGTGAGAATTTTTGCATCTGTGTTCATCAGGGATATTGGTCTGTAATTCTCCTTTTTGAGGGGGTCTTTGGTATTGGGATCAAGGTAATGCTGGCCTCATAAAATGAGTTTGGAAGTTTTCCTTTCATTTCTATTTCTTGGAACAGTTTCAGAAGAATAGGTAGTCATTCTTCTTTAAATGTTGTGTAGGATTTCCCTGGAAGCCATCTGATCCTGGGCTCTTGGTGTTGGGAGATTTTTGATGACTGCCTCAATCTCCTTACTGGTTATGGGGCTTTCAGGTTTTCTATTTCTTCCTGACTCAGTTTTGGTAGTTTATATGTCTCTAGAAATGCATCCATTTCTTACAGATTGTCTAACTTGCTGGTGCATAGTTGCTCATAATATGTTCTTATAATTGTTTTTATTTCTTTGGTGTTGGGTGTGATCTCTCCTCTTTCATTCATGATTTTATTTATTTAGCCTTTCTCTTTTTTTATGGATAAGTCTGGCCAGAGGTTTATCCATCTTATTAATTCTTTCAAAGAACCAGCTCCTAGTTTCATTGATTTGTTCTACTGTTCTTTTGGTTTGTATTTCATTGATTTCTGCTCTGCTCTTTATTATTTCTCTTCCCCTGCTGGGTTTAGGCTTTCTTTGCTGTTCTTTCTCCAGCTCCTTTAGGTGAGTTAGGTTGTGTACTTGAGACCTTTCTTGTTTCTTGAGAAAGGCTTGTATTGCTATATACTTTCCTCTCAGGACTGCCTTTGCTGTATCTCAAAGACTTTGAACAGTTGTGTTTTCATTTTCATTTGATTCCATGAAATTTTAAATTCTTCTTTAATTTCCTGGTTGACCCATTCTTTCTTTAGTAGGATGTTCTTTAGCCTTCCTGTATTAGATTTCTCTCCAACTTTCCTCTTGTGGTTGAGTGCTAGTTTCAAAGCACTGTGGTCTGAAAATATGCAGGGAATGATCCTAATATTTGGGTACTGGTTGAGACCTGCTTTGTGACCCAAGATGTGATCTGTTCTGGGGAATGGTCCATGTGCACTAGAGAAGAATCTGTATTCTGTTGCTTTGGGATGGAATGTTCTGAATATATCTGTGATGTCCATCTGGTCCAGTGTGCCATTTAAAGCCTTTATTTCCTTGTTGATCATTTGCTTAGATGATCTGTCCATTTCAGTGAGGGGTGTGTTATATTCCCCTACTATTATTGTATTATTGTCAATGTGTTTCTTTGATTTTGTTATTACTTGGTTTACATAGTTGGCTGCTCCCATGTTAGGGGCATAGATATTTAACATTGTGAGATCCTCTTGTTGGACAGACCCTTTAAGTATGATATAGTGTCCTTCTTTATCTCTTAGTATAGTCTTTGGCTTAAAATCTAATTTGTCTAATATAAGGATCGCCACCCCAGCTTTCTTTTGATGTCCATTAACATGGTAAATGGTTTTCCATCCCCTTACTTTAAATCTGGAGGTGTCTTTGGGTCTAAAATGAGTTTCTTGTAGACAGCATATTGATGGGGTTTTGTTGTAGTTGTTTTTTGTTTGTTTGTTTGTTTGTTTGTTTTTTATCCATTCTGATGCCCTGTGTCTTTTGATTGGGGCATTTACGCCATTTACATTCAGGGTAACTATTGAAAGATATGAATTTAGTGCTACTGTATTGCCTATAAGGTGACTGTTACTGTATATTGTCTCTGTTCCTCTTTGGTCTGTTACTTTTAGGCTCTTGCTTTGCTTAGAGGACCCCTTTCAATATTTCCTGTAGGGCTGGTTTGGTGTTTGCAAATTCTTTTAGTTTTTGTTTGTCCTGGAACCTTTTTATCTCTCCTTCAATTTTCAATGACAGCCTTCCTGGATATAGTATTCTTGGCTGCATTTTTTTCTTATTTAGTGCTCTGAATATATCATACCAGTCCTTCTGGTCTGCCAGGTCTCTGGGGATAGGTCTTCTGACAATCCCTACTAATCCTAATCCCTGTAGGTTACAGACCTCTTGTCCCAAGCTGCTTTAGACTGGTGAGTAAAATAGAACAGAGCCACACACTTGATTTTGGGTGTATTTTGGTCTGTTAGAAGAGACTGCATCCCAAAATTTTAAGGAAAGGAAAACATATATATACAAAATAAGGGTATATAAAATGAAGGGATGGAATATGACTGTAAAGATGAAAATTTTAAAAGATACTAAAAAGGAAATTGAGAAAATAAGAAGCTGCTTGTAAAAATAAAGAAAAAAAAATAGAGGAAAGAATGTGACCAGGCTGGAGACTAGAACATAGCCATGTGCTAGATTTGGGGTATATTTTGATCTGTTAGAAGTAAGATTGTATAGCACTATACAGCCATCAAAAAACCCCAAATCTTGCCATTTGCAACAATGGATGGAACTAGAAGATGTTTTGCTAAGCAACAGAAGTCAATCAGAGAAATACAATTATCATATGATCTCTCTGATATGAGGAATTTGAGAGGCAGGGGCTGGGGGGGGGTATGTCATGGGAGAAGGGAGGAGAAAAAAATGAAACAAGGTGGGACCAGGAAGGGAGACAAACCATAAGAGACTCTTAATCTCAGGAAACAAACTGAGGATTGGTGGAGCAGGGAGGGATAGGATGGCTAGGTGATGGACATTGGGGAAGGTGTATGCTATGGTGAGTGCCGTGAACTGTGTAAGACTGATTATTACAGTCCTGTACCCCTTGAAACAAATAATACATTATATGTTAATT
>RCUC01129231.1:0-10686 GCA_003697995.1 Taxidea taxus jeffersonii
GTCTGTCCAACAAGAAGATCTAACAATTTTAAATATCTATGCCCCTAACATGGGAGCAGCTAACTATATAAACCAATTAATAACAAAATCAAAGAAACACATTGACAATAATACAATAATAGTAGGGGAGTTTAACACTCCCCTCACTGAAATGGACATATCATCCAAACAAAAGATCAACAAGGAAATAAATGTCCTAAATGACACACAGGACCAGATGGACATCACAGATCTATTCAGAACATTCCATCCCAAAGCAACAGAATACACATTCTTCTCTAGTGCCCATGGAACATTCTCCAGAATAGATCACATCCTGGGTCATAATCAGGTCTCAACCAGTACCAAAAGATTGGGATCATACCCTGAATTTTTTCGGACCAAAATTCTCTGAAGCTAGAACTCAATCACAAGCGGAAATTTGGAAAGAACCCAAGTACATGGAGACTCAACAGCATGCTTCCAAAGAATGAATGGGTTGGGCGCCTGGGTGGCTCACTTGGTTAAGCAGCTGCCTTCAGCTCAGGTCATGATCCCGGAGTTCCGGGATCAAGTCCCGCATCGGGCTCCCAGCTCCACGGAGAGTCTGCTTCTCTCTCTGACCTTCTAGCCTCTCATGCTCTTTCTCACTGTCTCTCTCTCAAATAAATAAATTAAAAAAAAAAAAAAGAATGAATGGGTCAACCAGGAAATTAAAGAAGAATTGAAAAAATCATGGAAACAAATGATAAGGAAAACACAAAGGTTCAAAATCTGTGGGACACAGCAAAGGCAGTCCTGAGAGGAAAATATATAGTGATACAAACCTTTCTCAAGAAACAAGAAAGGTCTCAAATACACAACCTAACCTTACACCTAAAGGAGCTCGAGAAAGAACAACAAAGAAAGCCCAAACCCAGCAGGAGAAGAGAAATAATAAAGATCAGAGCAGAACTCAATGAAATAGAAACACAAAAAACAATAGAACAAATCAATGAAACTAGGAGCCTGTTCTTTGAAAGAATAAGATTGATAAACCCCTGGCCAGTCTTATCAAAAAGAAAAGAGAAAGTACCCATATAAACAAAATCATGAATGAAAGGGGAGAGATCACAACCAACACCAAAGAAATACAAACAATTATAAGAACATATTATAAGCAACTCTATGCCAACAAATTTGACAATCTGAAAGAAATGGATGCTTTCCTAGAGACATATAAACAGCAAAAACTGAACCAGGAAGAAATAGAAAACCTGAATAGATCCATACCAGTAATGAGATTGAAACAGTCATCAAAAATCTCCAGACAAACAAAAGCCCAGGGCCAGTTGGCTTTCCAGGGGAATTCTACCAAACATTTAAATAATTAATTCCTATTCTCCTGAAATAGTTCCAAAAAATAGAAATGGAAGGAAAACTTCCAAACTCATTTTATGAGGCCAGCATCACGTTGATCTCAAAACCAGACAAGGATCCTATCAAAAAAGAGAATTACAGACCAATATCCTTGATGAACACAGATGCGAAAATTCTCACCAAAATACTAGCCAATAGGATCCAACACTACATTAAAAGGATTATCCACCACAACCAAGTGGGATTTATTCCAGGGCTGTAAGTTTGGTTCAACATCTGCAAATCAATCAATGTGATACAATATATTTATAAAAGAAAGAACAAGAACCATATGATACTCTCAATAGATGCTAAAAAAGCATTTGACAAAGTACAGCATCCCTTCCTGATCAAAACTCTCCAAAGTGTAGGGATAGAGGGCACATATCAAAATTATCAAAGCCATTTATGAAAAACCTACTGCAAATATCATCTCAAAGGAGAAAAACAGAACTTTTGTGCTAAGGTCAGGAACATGGCAGGGATGTGCATTATCACCACTGCTATCCAATATAGTACTAGAGGTTCTCCCCTCAGAAACCAGACAACAAAAAGAAATTAAAGGCATCCAAATCAATAAAGAAGAAATCAAACTATCACTCTTTACAGATGATATAATACTATATGTGGAAAACCCAAAAGACTCCACTCCAAAACTGCTAGAGCTTATACAGGAATTCAGTAAAGTGTCAGGATATAAAATCAATGCACAGAAATCAGTTGCATTTCTTACACCAACAAAACAGAATAAAGAGAAATTAAGGAGTCAATCCCATTTACAATTACATCCAAAATCATAAGATATTTAGGAATAAACCTAAGCAAAGAGGCAAAGAATTTTTATTCAGAAAACCATAAAGTACACATGAAAGAAATTGAGGAAGACACAAAGAAATGGAAAAATGTTCCATGCTCATGGATTAGAAGAACAAATATTGTGAAAATGTCTATGCTACCTAAAGCTATCTACACATTTAATGCAATGCCTATCAAAACTCCATCCAATTTTTTCAAAGAAATGGACATATAATCCTAAAATTTATATGGAACCAGAAAAGACCTCAAATAGCCAAAGGAATATTGAAAAAGAAAGTCAAAGTTGGTGACATCACAATTCCAGACTTTAAGCTCTATTACAAAGCTGTCATCATTAAGACAGTATGGTACTGGCAGAAAAACAGACACATAGATCAATGGAACAGAATAGAGAGCCCAGAAATACACCCTCAACTCTATGGTCAACTAATCTTCGACAAAGCAGGAAAGAATTTCCAATGGAAAAAAGACAGCCTCTTCAACAAATGGTATTGGAAAAATTGGACAGCCACATGCAGAAAAATGAAATTGGAGCATTTCCTCACACCACATACGAAAATAGACTCAAAATGGATGAAGGACCTCAACGTGGGAAAGGAATCCCTCAAAATCCTTGAGGAGAACACAGGCAGCAACCTCTTTGACCTCAGGCACAGCAACTCTTCCTAGGAACAACGCCAAAGGCAAGGGAAACAAGGGAAAAAATGAGCTATTGAGACTTCATCAAGATCAAAAGCTTTTGCAAAGCAAATGAAACAGTCAACAAAACCAAAAGACAACTGACAGAATGGGAGAAGATATTTGCAAATGACATATCAGATAAAGGGCTAGTATCCAAAATCTATAAAGAGTTTAGCAAACTGAACCCCCAAAGAATGTATAATCCAATCAAAAATGGACAGAGGACATGAACAGACATTTCTGCTAAGAAGATATCCAGATGGCCAACAGACACATGAAAAAGTGCTCCACATCACTCAGTATCAGGGAAATATAAGTCAAAACCACAATGAGATACCACCTCACACCAGTCAGAATGGCTAAAATGAACAAGTCAGGAAATGACAGATTCTGGCGAGGATGTCGAGAAAGGGGAACCCTCCTACACTGTTGGTGGGAATGCAAGCTGGTGCAACCACTCTGGAAAACAGCATGGATGTTCCTCAAAAAGTTGAAAATAGAGCTATCTTACAACCCAGCAATTGCACTACTGGGTATTTACCCTAAATATACAACGTAGTGATATGAAGGGGCACATGCACCCGAATGTTTATAACAGCAATGCCCACAATAGCCCAGTTATGGAAAGAACCTAGATGTCCATCAACAGATGAATGGATAAAGAAGAAGTGGTATATATATATATATATATATATATATATATATATATATATATACACACACACAATGGAATACTATGCAGTCATCAAAAGAAATGAAATCTTGGCATTTGCAATGACGTGGATGGAACTAGAGGGTATTATGCTTAACAAAATAAGTCAATCGGAGAAAGACAACTGTCATATGATCTCCCTGATATGAGGAAGTAGAGATGCAATGGCGGGGGGGTTGGGAGGTAGGAAAAAAATAAATGAAATAAGATGGGATCATGAGGGAGACAAAACAAAAGAGATTCTTAATGTCATAAAACAAACTGAGAGGGCCGGGGGGGGGGAGGGGTGTCAGGAGAGGGTGGTGGGGTTAAATTATATTTTTATTAAAAAAATTTTTTTAAAGAGTATATATATACATATATATACATATATACTTTTTCACACACACACACACACATATATATATATATATATTACATTTTTGTAATATATTTAAATTAGAATATGAACTTTCCATTCATTTTTTTTATTAAGGAGATTTTTAATTTTTCATTTGTTTTCTAAAGGAACCAAAGCCAAGAATCACAAAATGTTCCTATTTAACTAAAACCCCACATCAGTCTTCATTCTCTGCAGTTCTAATTCAGCTTGGTCTCTGCCCTAGGCCCCTCACACGTATCCCCCAGGGAAATGAAATTGCTGCTGCACTTGCAGTCTGGATTGTTCTTCTCTGGAATGGATTTGGTACCTTCAAGAAAGTGAAAGTTGAACTAGTTCATTGGTTAAGTCTTTCACGTCTTCTTTCTTTAAGGAAAAGAAAATCCAAAAGTTTCCAAAATCTGCAAGGCTATCATAGAACTGGTCTCAAATGTTCACAAAAATTCAAACACAACAAATTGATGACTTTTAAAGTTCTCTCTGGCCAAGTTTTGTTCACAGAAACTGGCATTATATTTGGGTTTGCCATATATCAGAGCAGAAGTAGACTTTTGTAGTAAATCTTTCTCCTTGGAAGGAATGTGGTTGGAGAAAATCTTGGTTTTAGTCTTGCTAGAATAAGTGTCCATCTTTTTTATTCTTTTTGACTTTTTTGTCTCTCCTAACTTGATTCTGAACCTATTTAAATACCACCATCTGCTTTCTCCTTTTACTTCTGGATTGCTAAAGGCTTCTGGAGAAATTCATAGCATTGTACCAATAGCTTCTACATTTTCATGGTTTCCAAACTCTAGTGACTTACTATAGTTCCATCTGCCAAACTTTTATTCATTTCTATTCTTTTTTCCATGCCCTTCAGAATATTAATCCATATGTTTTCTCTATATCTGAGGTTAAGAATTCATACCATTACATTTTATAAACTGCCTGATTTTATATTTAAAAGAAATTACATGAACAAAACACAGAAAAAAACAAAATGTCTGGGATAAATTCATACATTTGCATTTTCTTTGTAAAAAAATTTTCAAGTGGCATGTTTTTCCCCCCTAGGGCCAATGTCTTTCAATGTCATAAAATTTGCTAAGAAGTTAGAGATGATAAATGATGTAGGCTTATGTCACTACTTTTGTATTAATAAATAATTAATAAATACAAAATTATGTAAATTATATTAAAATTTGAACTATAAGCATTCAAAAACATTTTTATAAGTTGAAATAAAGAGATGTGATGTTTTGCTGATACTAATCTTGTACTTTAACCCTATTTTGCAATCTTACCAATGATATTTAACCAGACCTTGCTATTTTAGCTAAACTGTTTTAATTTATTTTGGTATTATTTTCCTCTACTTTCTTTATAAGTGCCCCTTATTCTGTATCCATGCTCCAGAAGATAAACACACACACACACATGATTTTTTTTTTTGCTTTATGATTTTTTTTCTTTATGATGTCTATTCACTGAAGAACAGGGCAATAATAAGGAAGTCGGCCTTAATACATGAAAGTCTGTTCTGTTCTTACCAGTTGGTTCAGACACTGTGAATCTCTGTCATACCCTAGAGTTTACAACTACCAGGATCAATATCCATAACATCCCTGTGGCACCAAGTGTATCCATTTGTAAAGCAAGTTTGCAAAGAACCAGCAGCAACTTCCAGATAATAAAACTGTCCATTCAGCAACCTTCTCAGGGAAGAAAAGCCAGTAACTTCTATAACTCTATCTATAATTGCTCAGGTTTCTACATTAAAAGAAAGCAACTAGAAGGACATCTGAATGGATAACTCTATCACTGATGTCAGCTACAGAGGTAAAAACAGAAACTGAGCCAAAGGGTGCCTCTTGCTAATATTTCCTTCTCCAGAAACCCATGCAAATCCTAGGTATTTCTCTGAACTCTTTCTACCATAAACAATTCCCTATCCCTTCTATATTTTTGCACTTATAAAAAAAAAAAAAAGGAAGTGAGGAAATGTCTATTGCCATTTTGATGGAGAATTCATTATCCTTTGCAGATATATCTCTAAATCTTATAGTTTTATTTCTTTCAACATTATAAACTGGATACATTCCTATTATAGTTCTTTAGATTCTATTTTTTTGAGAAAGTTATCTGAGGGCATTACTTAAATGAAACAAGATATAGGATCTAAAATTATTACATGTATTTACACATGACATTTTCTTTTAACTGTAACATTTTCTTTTTTATATTTGATCAATATGTTTTACCCAGTAACTATTAGATATCGATACATATTATTAGTGAAATTTTTAGTTTTTATTATCCCTATCAAATATTCTTACACTCATGATATTTGTTATGATGCGACTATTACATTACTATAAAAAATTCAGGAATCCTAGAGTTTCTTGATGAAAGAGCACTGAGAGACAGTGATTTAAAAAAAATTGTACATTCTTAAAGAAACTAAACAAATAAGGAACTAATTAATCAATGACAAAATTCAGTTTTCTGATACTTTACCAAATGCTCTTTTAATATACAAAATTACTTTAAGCTTAGGTTTTTGTCATGTTCTTGCTCCACACCTGCCATCATATGTATATGTTTATAGTAAATGTAACATTTCAGTAAAATATCATCATCTTTTGTTATGAGTCCAAATAGATTCTTTTTAGACTTCCAGTTAAGTCAATCAAGTATTCATTTATCACTTAATAACACAAGTTGTTTAATTTTTCTCAAGTTACATATAAAGAACTATCAGATGAGCATAAAGGATCTAGTTCATTGTCTAAAGTATGTTTTCAAGGTTTGACATTGTTATCAACTCTGAACTGTAGACTAAATTTTAGACAATGCCTATACTTGGAGAAAACAAGCCTATTTGTTTCAAAAGTAATTTAAATTCAATTAATTAACATATAGTATATCATTAGTTTCAGAGGTAGATTTCGGTTATTCATCAGTTGAATCAGCCTATTTTTTTTTTTATTGAATCAGCCTATTTTTAAGGGCAAGCATTCACATTGCTCTGCTACAATTCTTTTTTTTTTTTTTTAAGATTTTATTTATTTATTTGACAGAGAGAGATCACAAGTAGGCAGAGAGGCAGGCAGAGAGAGAGAGGGGGAAGCAGGCTCCCTGCTGAGCAGAGAGCATGATGTGGGGCTCGATTCCAGGACCCTGAGATCATGACCTGAGTCAAAGGCAGAGGCTTTTAACCCACTGAGCCACCCAGGTGCCCCAACTCTGCTACAATTCTTGACCTCAATGATTCTTATTGCTTGCAGATGAGTTAAATATATTCATTGCCCTCCTCTCAAAGGTTATTCCTGTCTTTTGACAGTATCTTTTAGTAGCTTATTGTCATCTGTATATCTAAATCATCTAGCTCATTAGAGTTTCCTTACAAAGATCATTACTGATAATGTTGAACTCCTTGTTGATCTTTTCTTCTACACAATGTGGAATAGTAAGAAATTTTTCCTCTATGAATTTAAAATGGGATTTTTAATCCTGACTGGCCCTAAACTAACTCTATGTGTTTGAAGGTAATTTACTTCCTTTGAGTTTCTAAAATGAAGAATTGAACACTACCTAGGTATTATCAAAGGCCATTCATCAGTTACTTTTCCTATGCTATAAGAAAAGAAAAATTTCACAAAACTTGTGATAAGAAAAAAATAATACATATGTACTTTTGCTTTAACTGATATTTCAATTTTTTGTTGTTGTTGTTGAATGAGGTTATACTAATGTTTTCCAATATCCAGGGATGATTTGGGATTTTTGTTTGCCTCTTTAACTTGGTGATCAATGTCCTATAACATACTGTGCTTGTTCAACAATGAAAGAATACTCATTCATAAAACTTCAATTTATACTACTATCTAAACTTTGTGTTTCCATGGTGAAGAATAACTCATAATATAAGCATTCTTTAGCATTGACAAAGCTTTATGTTGGAAGGTGTTTTAAGGACCCAATGGCTGCTATGAAATAGTTCTTTATCGAATATATCTAAGATATTTAATAGTATCTTTGCTCTATTCTCTTTAAAGACTGGCTAAGCTATACAAAAAAATTTCAGAAATAGTCATCTGATACTATTTTGGAACATAATAAATTTCTATAAAATAAAAATGTCTACTCCCACATACATTTTTTTTCACAGATATAGCACTAGTATATAGAGGTGACTGGCATCAGAATAGACATTAAGTAAGAAACTCAAGCATAAATTCTTAAAAGCTGATGAAATAGCTACTTAGGAAAATGATTAATAAAGCAATATGTTACATGACTCTTATATCTTAACATAGTCAGGCAGAGTATTAGGACTTAAGAGAAACAGAAATAATTAAATTAAAACATGGAAAATAAAACAGTGCTGGTGACTTATTTTGGCTGGAATTCAAACAATTTAATGCACTCTTAACAGTGTCTTTAATATAAATGTAAAACCATCATGATTATTGTGTTGATGTCAGTTTCCATCAGAAGCATGTGGAGATTATTTGACCATAGGGTTGTAGGTGCATATATGGACTCTCTACTCTGTTCCGCTGGTCTATTTGTCTGTTTTTGTGCCAGTACCATGCTTTCTTAGTGATTACAGCTTCGTATTAAAGCTTGAAATCAGGCAACATGATGCCCCCAGTTTTGTTTTTCTGTTTCAAAATTCCCTTAGCAATTCTGGGTTGTCTTTTTTTGTTCCATACAAGTTTTAGGATTTTTGTTCCAACACTTTGAAAAATGCTGGTGGAATTTTGATTGGGATGGCATTGAAATTATAGATTGCTCTGGGAAGTACAGACATTTTAATAATGTTTATTCTTTGGATCCATGAGCATGGAATGCTTCTCCATCTTTTCGTGTCTTCTTCAATTTCTTTCATGAGTGTTCTGTAGTTCCTTGAGTACAGATTGACAAAGCAGGAAAAACATATCCAGTGAAAAAGACAGTCTCTTTATTTTCTTGGGAAAAATGGACAGCTATGTGTAGAAGAATGAAACTTGACCATTCTCTTACATCATACAAAAAAGATAAACTCCAAATGGATAAAATACCTCAATGTGAGCCAGGAGTCTATCAAAATCCTAGAGGAGAACATAGGCAGTAAACTCTTTGACATTGGCCACACCAACTTCTTTCAAGGCATGTCTCCAAAGGTAAAGAGAACAAAAGTGAAAATGAAATTTTGGGACTTCATCAAGATCAAAATCTGTGCAGCAAAGGAAACAGTCAACAAAACAAAGAGGCAACCCACAGAATGGGAGAAGATATTTGCAAATGACACTATAAACAAAGGGCTAATATCCAAGATCTATAAAGAACTCCTCAAACTCAACACACACAAAACAGATAATCACATCAAAAAAAAAAAAAAAAAAAGGTAGAAGGCATGACCAAACACTCTCCAAAGAAGACCTACAAATGGCTAACAGACACATGAAAAAATGTTCATCATCATTAGCCATCAGGGAGATTCAAATCAAAACCACATTGAGATACCACCTTACACCAGTTAGAATGGTCAAAATTAACAGGACTGGAAACCACCAATGCTGGAGAGGATATCAAGAAAGGTGAACCCTCTTATACTGTTGATGGGAATGCAAGTTGGTGCAGCCACTTCAGAAAACAGTGTGGAGATGCCTCAAAAAATTAAAAATACAACTACTCTATGACCCTGCAATTGCACTACTGAGTATTTACCCCAAAGACACAGATGAAGTGAAAGGAAGGGCCACTTGTACCCCAATGTTCATAGCAGCAATGGCCACAATTGCCAAACTGTGGAAAGAGTCAAGATGCCCTTCAACAGACAAATGGATAAAGAAGATATGGTCCATATATACAATGGAGTATTAAGCCTCCATCAGAAAGGATGAATACCCAACTTTTGTATCAACATAGACAGGACTGGAGGAAATTATGCTGAGTGAAATAAGTCAAGCAGAGAAAGTCAATTATCATGTGGTTTCACTTACTTGTGAAGCATAAGGAATAACAAGGAAGACATTGGGAGAAGGAGAAGAGAAGTGAGTTGGGGGAAATCAGAGGCAGAAATGAACAATGAGAGACTGTGGACTCTGAGAAACAAACTGAGGGTTTTAGAAGAGACGGGGGTGGAGGAAGGGCAAGCCTGGTGGTGGATATTAAGGAGGACACATATTGCATGGAGCACTGGTATAGAGCATAAACAATGAATCTTGGGACACTAAAAATATAAATTAAAAAAAAAAGTGGAGATCTTTAAAGCTGGTTTTAGGATTTAAGAAATATTACTTTATAAATAGATGCTGACTTTGAAGAATGAGACTGATGTTAGAAGAGATAGAAATAAATAGACATAGAGAGTAAAAAAGACAAAGAGACATTATATTAAATGAATTCAACCATAAATGGACCATATTTCTCAATATTTCTTAAAAAAATCTTTAGGGGCACCTGGGTGGCTCAGTTGTTAAGTATCTGCCTTTGGCTCAGGTTATGATCCTGGGGTCCTGGGATCGAACCCCCATCTGGCTCCTTGCTCAGTGGTAAGCCTGCTATTCCCTCTCCAACTCCCCGTGCTTGAGTTGCCTCTCTTGCTGTGTCTCCTGTATTCCCTCTCTTGCTATGTCTCCATCAAATAGATGAATAGAATCTTTAAAAAAAATCATTTATTTATTTGACAGAGATCACAAGTAGGCAGAGAGGCAGGCAGAGAGAGAGAGAGAGAGAGAGAGAGAGAGAGAGA